>JANLJB010031186.1:49573-62471 GCA_026212285.1 Bursera cuneata
TATATATATATATATATATATATATATATATATATATTTTGTTGTTGTTGTTGTTGTGTTAGAGTAATATAATGTTTGGTTTCTTCTAAACTCGAGGAGGGGGGAAGTAAGAATTGACAAGGAAAATTTCTAGGTTTCTTCAAATCTTTGATTTTTGTTGTTGTCTTATGTTGCTTTTTGGCTTGATTTTATCATCTTCTACTATTGAGTAATGTGGCTGTCTGGTTAGGTTAGGTTTTGTTCATAAAATTGCTAATAAATATTATGCTTTAAGTAGTTCTCTGATTGAAGTATGAGATGAAATGAGATTTTACTGTATATGGTATGGATGAATGCTGAGAATTGTGTATATATTTATGTTGTTTAAGAAATTTGTTCAATACAAAATCACCCTTAGTTTTTGAGGGGCAATACCTTGTTCATCATATGGTTGAATTGTGCTTGCAGTCGGAAGAGGATTTGGCATTGAAGCAGCAATTGGAGCTGTATGTGGAAAGGGTTCAGGATACTGATCCTGGGTTGCAGAAGGTTGCTCTTGAGAGTATGAGGTAATTTCTATTTTTCCAATTTCTAGTGATTTAGTAAGCGGTGTGCTAGAAATCAAGATTAGAATAGATGCCAGGAAGTGGAACATCTAATTAATGTTTCTATAGTTTTTGTTAGTATCCTTAACACGAATAATTATTAATTAATGATAGTGTAAAATATTTTATAGCAGTGAAGGCCTGGATGTGGCCATCAGAAGATCACCTCTTCTCATTTTTCAGTCAAGTGATTGTGGTTTTTAATGTTTGTATAAGTAGCATTCTTATACATTACTTCTTGGGTTGGGGTTAAACTTGTGTTCCAATGTCTTTTAATCAAGAATCTATATCTTATGAATCTATATCTTATATTGTTTTTGATGGGGCATTAATTGTTCTTATAGGCAGGAAATTCGAACCTCAACGAGCTCCATGACTTCTGTACCAAAGCCGTTGAAGTTTCTTCGTCCTCATTATGGAACTCTGAAAGCATATTATGAAACAATGGGGGATTCAGATCTGAAGGTATGATTTCTCTGGTTGAACTTAGTGTTTCTTGTTTATAATTCCTTATATTAAATTTTATGTGGGTTACTTTATCTTAAATGCAGAAATACCTGGCGGATATCCTTTCTGTTTTAGCCCTGACTATGTCTGCTGAGGGAGAACGGGTATGACTTAATCTTTTGATCTTTTGAAGTTCTTATATTTTGTCTTGCTATTGTTGTTGTTATTATCATGAGTGTTAGTCGTAGTTTTTGGGTTAATTATGCATGGTGAACATATATCAAATTAGCATTGTCACTATAACTAAGTTTAATGTATTCAATGTATGTCTGGTGTTTATATTCTGTGTAGAATTTCATGTATAACATTGGAGTTGCATGCTTACTTGGTATGCATTTATTGCTGTAATTTGTGTCTATAAATAACTCTTCGTAAATGATCATTTGATAACTTTGTCTCATTTGACAATGCTTTCAGGAGAGTTTGAAATACAGATTGTTGGGTTCTGAAGGTGATATTGGTTCATGGGGCCATGAATATGTCAGGTTAGAATCATCTATTTAGGAACATGGTAACAGCATGGATCTTTGACTGGAGTAACATGCTGTTATGTTTTTCTCATAAGAGAGTATGTCTATCCAACTTAAAAAGATACGCGTGAATCATCTTCATTCTCAATGGTTTTCTTTTTGAATTAGGAACTTGGCTGGAGAAATTGCGCAAGAGTATACAAAGCGACAGGTTAAAACTCCAATTCTCAAGTATTGAGATGTTTATTTATTGTCTTAAAAATGAAGCCCAAAGTTATGGAATATTTTGCTAAGTTTTTTATCTTCCCCTACAATACACATGTTAGCTGACTTTGTTTAAGATCATGACATCATATGATATATCAAGTAAATTACATCTTCTTTCCTAGTTTCTTATACAGATGCATGGACTATGTTCATGTTCCCAAATATTTTTCATTGGTCGGTTCACTCACTCTAATGGTATTCACTCATTAAGTTTTTGGTCCAGGATTCTTCCGTATTAGATTGTGATAACTTGTAATTATGTTAGATATTTTTTATTCTATTCATCATTATTTATTTGTTTTTTGCATAAACCATCACAGAGTGAAGAAGCATCAATTGACGATTTGATGGAACTTGTTCAAGAAATCGTTGCTTTTCACATGAAGGTATGACTTAATCTAAGTTTTGATGGGTTATACTCCACGTAACCAGGTTAAAGTAGAAATATAATCTCTTGTGAAAACCATAGGAAACCAAGTTACAAAAAAATTAGAAGAATGAGCTACAATATAGGTGTATATGATGTTTGCAAGGAAATTTAGTATTTATTGTTTCTATCTTAAATTGCAATGCAGCACAATGCTGAACCTGAAGCTGTTGATCTATTGATGGAGGTACTTTGAAATTATAGAACTGTATTCCCCTTTTTGGTGCTTTATTTTAATTATTTATGGGATGAATTAAGAATTTGTGATGTATTATCAACTACAGGTTGAAGACCTTGATCTGTTGGTTGAGCATGTTGATGCTACAAATTTCAAGAGGACTTGTTTATACCTCACCAGTGCAGCAAGGTAAGGCTTTGGGTAAATTCTAAGATATCATCATATTGAACAATTCTAAATTTTGAAAAAGAAAAAAAGAAAAAAAAAGACTTCTTTTCTCGCTCTTACTGTATCCTTCACCATTGGAGATTTTCAATGCGTAAAATTCTGATCCAATTGAATACCAAATTTCAGAAGTTCTGTTTGTGCATGATTAATGGATACCTAGTGCTATGGCTTGTTTATATTGATAGTATGTCTGCTTTATCTCTCTCTCTCTCTCACCCACCCCCCTCTTTCACTTGCTCCTGCCATCTCTGATGTTGATGTTTCATGTTGCAATGCATTGCAGATACCTTCCTGGACCAGATGACATGTTAGTTCTGGATATTGCTTACATGATCTATGTTAAATTTGAGGAATACCCAAATGCACTTCAGATTGCTTTGTTCCTTGACAACCTGCAGGTTTTTATAATTTATGAATTTAGGTCATCTTGTTTTATATTTAAACTTTGAGAAACCTTTTATCCTGAAGTTAATAATTGGTATTTCAATATTTTTATCTGCTTGAAGCGATAGATTAAAGGTATGATCTTTTTAACATTCTTTTGATTTTGTTTATGGCTTGGCAGTATGTGAAGCAGATCTTTCAATCTTGTGATGACCCGTTGCGGAAGAAGCAATTCTGTTACATCATTGGTCGCCATGTAAGTCTTGTAGTTTAATTTTTCTATATTTAAGAAATACCTCACTTACACGATTTGATGCTTAACTTTCTTTTTTTTTAAATTAGTTATCTCCTAGAGCTGCTAGGCTTATGTGCACTTTCATGTGGTGGGGTAATACAATCATATTCATTTAGCCACTTGGGAGTTGCTTATAGTTAAATTTTTTTGTTGTGATTTTACCTTAAACTACATCTCTTAGTGGTGTTATCTTCCTAGCCCTTGGCGGATGGGGGTAAATTCTTGTAGTTTAATGCTGTCCCTTTGGATAGAGATTGCTGAGATGGAAAATGCACTTTCATCTAGTGGGGTAATACAATCATATTCATTTAGCCACTTGGGAGTTGCTTATAGTTAAATTTATTTTAGTGCGATTGTACCGTAAAATACATCTCTTAGTGATGTTATCTTCCTCCCCCTTGGGGATGGGGGTAAATTCTTGTAGTTTAATGCTGTCTCTATGGATATAGATTGCTGAGATGGAAAGTGCACTTGGTTAGGTAAATATGAGTGAGGCAATAGCAGTTTGAGCTGTACCTTTGTTAGTATATGGAAATTGTTGATAGAATTTTTATTTTTTTATTATTTTAGTTAACAATATGACATCAAAACATCTAGACGAGGCAGTTGATGATACTTTGTCCACCTTGCTTATTGTCTCCTCTTTCATGCAGGGTGTCACATTTGAGCTTGATGATGAAATGGTTGCTGATGATGATGAAAGATTTGCGCTGCAAGATATCATCAACAACACCAAATTCAGTGAAGGTTATCTTACTCTTGCACGTGATATTGAGGTTATGGAGCCCAAATCTCCTGAAGACATTTACAAGGTTTGTAAGTTGATATGACTGCATTTTTTTTAATGCCAAGAAATCCACAAATATTTCTTACAAGTGCATTCTACAATGCAGACTACTATTGGTTCTCTTGTTTCTCATAAGTGTTACAAGTGTCAAACTTTATTTTTATTATGAAAATTAGTGCAGTGAATATTCACTATTGTTAGGCTTGCTGTTAGCATCAGATATGATGGTCCTTATGTGTTATGGAGGTTGACCAAAAATTTGCATAAGCTAATATGATCTATCTAATGAGGTTTATTGTAGGTACACTAGACATTTTTTGATTTGCTGCATGGTGGACCTTTTTTCTTAGCAGTTTCAATTGTTAGATATTTTGGTTACTAGCTGTATACTGTTCTTGCGTGACAGGCAATGTTCTAGTCTCTAATTGGTTAAAAACTTGTTATTGAGATTTATATTGACATTATGTACGTAATTTGGTTAATATTTCTAGCTTAAAGTGGTTTGGCTGTGATGCATGCTTTTTGCGTATAGATAGCTGAGTATGCAACGTTTATAATTAAACTTGATGTATTTCATTCAAAACGATTCTCTTGAATATTTTCAGGCACACTTGCTTGATGGGCGGGCTAGTGCTGGGGCAAGTGTTGATTCAGCCAGGCAGAACTTGGCTGCTACATTTGTGAATGCTTTTGTAAATGCAGGCTTTGGTCAGGTACCATACATGAAATTTACCTGTGCAAAATGGTGTATTACTTGCGTTCTATTCATATCAATTTTTTATTTTATATTTCAGGATAAGTTGATGACAGTTCCATCAGATGCTTCAAGTGGTGGTTCTTCAGGAAACTGGCTTTTTAAAAATAAGGAACACGGGAAGATGAGTGCTGCAGCTAGTTTGGTGTGCAGAACTTTTGGTGCCCTTTTCTATTTGTTATTAATCAACTTGTATATAAGATTCTGATTGACATTTCTTGTAACAGGGTATGATTTTACTATGGGATGTTGATTCTGGGCTTTCCCAAATTGATAAGTATTTCCATAGCAGTGACAATCATGTTATTGCTGGAGCACTGCTAGGAGTTGGCATTGTCAATTGTGGTATTAGGAATGATTGTGATCCTGTGAGTAAATTCTTCTCTCTTTTTTGTTTTAGTTTTCTTTGATTTGGTGCTTGGAACATTGTTTATGACTTTTGAATTGTATATCTCGCTGAATTGCTGTTCTTAGGCATTGGCACTTCTAGGTGATTATGTTAGCAAAGAAGATCCATCTATCCGAATTGGTGCGATAATGGGCTTGGGAATTGCATATGCTGGTACTCAAAATGATCAGGTGAGTATATTTGTATACGTTGCATTATGTTTCTAGTAAGTCTGGTGAGCTAGGACAACTATGTTCTTCATGATGGACATGGGCCATCACTTTTAAAATGCTGGATAAGAGTCACAGGTTAAATTTTTACAAAGCATTGGTCTAGATTTTCTACTTTGTCACTGAAATTTGATTGTTCTGGTCGGAGCTTTGCTGAAACTGTTTTTCTCTTTAAAGTGTGATATATTGGTTCCAGATAACTTACTTACCTATGGTAATTTGACAGATACGTGGTAAACTAACTGCCACACTTAATGATGCAAAAGCGCCCCTTGACGTGGTTGCTTTTAGTGCTATCTCATTGGGTTTGATATATGTGGGTTCATGCAATGAAGAGGTTGCTCAGGCAATTATCTTTTCTTTGATGGACCGAAGTGAGTCAGAGTTGGGGGAGCCCCTCAATCGGCTTTTACCGCTTGGTCTTGGTCTTCTCTACCTTGGGAAGCAGGTAAACAATAACTACTAGGTTTATCATAAATGTCCATTTGCTCTGTTAACTATTAAAATGCCCTTCCTTTTGATACTTTGTCTGGCTTTTAGATTTCACTTTGGCCAAAGATAATGCCAAGTGTGAGAATATGGAGCTCTATAGTTACTGTAAACTTCTGACTGTTTCTGCAATTCCTTTTTTTTTTTTTGGTATTTAATAGGAAAGCGTGGAGGCAACTGCAGAAGTCTCAAAGACATTCAACGAAAAGATAAGAAAATATTGTGATATGACACTTCTTTCTTGTGCATATGCTGGAACTGGGAATGTCCTCAAGGTTTCTATCAAGGCCATTTAGTTGGTTACCTTTTGAAGTTTCTATTCTGTACATTTGAGTAGCTGACTCTTTGTTCATTTAGGTTCAAAACCTCCTGGGTCATTGTGCCCAACATCTTGAGAAGGGTGAAACCCACCAGGGACCTGCTGTGCTTGGAATAGCTATGGTAGCTATGGCTGAAGAATTGGGCCTTGAGATGGCAATTCGATCATTAGAGCACCTTTTGCAGTATGGAGAGCAGAATATTCGTCGTGCAGTTCCATTGGCACTTGGTCTCCTCTGTATATCAAACCCGAAGGTAGTCAATTTTCATTAGGTCTAGTTGACTGAGATGGTCAGTGGATTATAGTGTAATGCTTTGATAAATTATATCTTCAGTTCTATAAAAGTTGACTTATTTATTCAATGTTACAATGAATGCATTAGAGTTGGATGAGGAACTCAGTAATACAAGGAAAATATGGAACCATGGCTGGTTCACTTTGAACCGTGTAATTTTAAAAATTTTAGTTGCTGCTGGGGACTTGAAGGGAAAGAGCCTTGTAGCCTGTTGATTGTCTATTTCTATATTTTTTAATTGCTGGCTGACTTATTTGTTTGGGTGTCTTTTCCAGGTTAATGTTATGGACACATTAAGCAGGTTGAGTCATGATACTGATTCAGAAGTAGCAATGGTAGGATATTAGAATCAACTCTATATTTGTAGCTGTAGTAATTTCATATACTACTCTCTATTGGCTAATTTAATTGATCTAATGCTACAGGCTGCAGTTATCTCCTTAGGTTTGATAGGTGCAGGAACCAATAATGCTCGAATAGCTGGCATGCTTCGCAATCTCTCAAGCTACTACTACAAAGATGCCAACCTTTTGTTCTGTGTAATCTTCTATTAAATTAAGTCCTAAAGTTCTGTTTTCAACATCAAACTTATTTTAGTTAAATAAATTTCTCCCTTTTGCAGGTGAGAATAGCTCAAGGTCTGGTACATTTGGGAAAGGGCTTATTAACTCTTAACCCGTACCATTCTGACCGCTTCTTGCTATCACCGTAAGTAATCTTCTTTATGACAAAATGTATATTGTTCCTATTTCCTGTCAATTATTCATAATATATGGATTTGCCTTTCTGTACAGGACTGCTCTTGCTGGTATAGTAACCATGTTGTTTGCGTGCCTTGATATGAAAGCAATCATTGTGGGGAAATATCACTACGTTCTATACTTCCTCTCATTGGCAATGCAGGTTTGCTTTAGTTGATGCACTTGTCTTCAGCATGTTGTTTCTATGCTTGAATTAAGTAGCATTCTCATTGTAAATTTGTTTTTTTTTTTTTTTTCCTGTGACAGCCAAGAATGTTAATGACTGTCGATGAGAATCTAAAACCAGTATCTGTACCTGTGCGGGTGGGTCAAGCAGTTGATGTCGTTGGCCAGGCAGGTCGACCCAAGACCATCACTGGTTTCCAGACCCATTCAACTCCAGTTCTTCTCGCTGCTGGTGATAGAGCGGAGCTGGCTACTGAGAAGTCAGATTTTTTTCTATGTTTATACTGTGTTTTTTTTATTAACTAATGGTTGACTTAGCACTAACAGTTACTTTTTATGCAGGTATATCCCGCTTTCACCCATTCTTGAAGGCTATGTCATTTTGAAAGAGAACCCTGAGTATAGAGAGGATCAATGATTTCGACATCCAAGCTCAAGCAGAGTTCAAATGGTTAGGTGTCTGTAATCATCCTTGCCTATGGGTTCCAAGTTTATAGAAAATGAACTTGGGACTTGAACGAACTTGGGTTCAACTCGGATGCGGCAGGGTTGTGATAACTTCATTGTTTTCAAGTTGCTACCAATCAGAGTAGATTATGGGATTACAGACCACTTTTGGATTTTAGGAAGAGGGAAAATATGCCTTGACTGTAATACTGCTTTCTTAGCTTAATTCTTATGGTATGCATCTAGAAATTTTTATCAACTGAATTTCACCGAGTGTAAATGGATATTTATCGCTTTGCCCGCTCCATTTCAATAGAAACAACCAATTCTTGTTAGAGTAACATTTAAAGTTGCTTTCTTGCATGTCACCTTAACTGGAGATAGCAATTATGCTGGATGGTTTCTTACCCGTAATTGTAATTGCCGTTTTCAACTTATCAGCGGACTGTTGGCCAGATTAGCCTTTCCAAATTATCTTTCTATTTACATAATTATCATCATCTTAGAAAAAGGGTTGAAGTATCCTTTGGCCCTATTTATTCCTATGTGCTTTGATATATGTATTAAAGCACACTCGTGTCTGATTTATTACCAAATTCTTTTCTACGCTTTGTTTGGCTATGCCTCTAGACGAGCAATTTCACTTGAGTGGTTGTTTCAAATAAAAGGCTTAGCTTCAGTTTGTTTCCACTTCATTCAATTATGAGATTGATCTCACGGAGGTAGAGCTCTTGTAAATAGAGTTTTCATAGTCAAGTGTGTTAGTTGCTTGGTTAAATATTTGAAGTAATTTTTGATATTAAATTATCAAAAAAGTTTTGTCATAAAGAAGAATATAATATAATTTTAAAATTAAATAAGGGTTCTTATGAATAACGTTAAATTTATAATTTTTTTAATATAAATTCAAGGTTACAAATTTATGTGATATTATATAATTGGAATGGTAAATTGAGTTTGTAAATATAATGTTATTGAAAAAATCTAAAATTTGAGATTTTCTAAGTAAACATTAAAGAAATTATAAATTACTTATAAACTTCTTATAATTGACAATCAAATAATAAAAAATTAAAAGAGTTAATGATATTAAAAAAAAAAAAAAAAACTCTTTTGGTAAGTAGATAAACTCAAATAAAACATTTTATTGTGTTGTATAATCTTAAACATTTTGGTAGTTATACAATGACAAAGGCTTTGTACCCCATTTTCACACGAATTAATAGAATTAACATACTATACCGTCAATGATGTTTAACCATATATGATAATATGTAAATATTGAAAAATGATCAATATGAAGTACAAATGGGGCCAATTATTAGATTGCTGACATGCTTTTCGCTTAAAGTTTGTGCAAGATGATTTGTGCACCATATTGGGGTTGAAGAGTTATATTGGCAGTAGGAGCGTGAGTGTAGGTAGGCGAAAGCTCAAATGAGAAGTGTTGTAAGATGAGCGACAATGCCAGTTTAGCTTCGAGCATTGCAAAATTTTGTCCAATGCATATTCTTGGTCCCCAACCGAAAGGGCAATACGAGACTTGATTCTTTGAAGCCTTGGAAATTCCTTCAGCAAACCTTTCTGGGTTGAATTCTACTGCATCATCTCCCCATTGTTCAGGATCCCTATGCACAATGTACAGCGGCACATATATTTGGACCCCGGCTGGAAGAGAGAAGTCTCCTAGTTTTGTCTCTTTGATCGTGCGCCGAATGAGTGAGGTTGGTGGATACAATCTGAGAACCTCAAGCAGGATCATATTCACCTTACAGGAAACAAAAAGTGTAATCAAATTTCTAAGAAAAAATTAACAAAATTGCAGATGAAAAACTTTCTGGAGATTATTTATGTAGATACTTACAATCTTCAAGTGGTTCAAGTCATCAAAAGTTGGTTTATTTTTCCCAATAATTTGCAAGACCTCTTCTCTGGCTTGTTCCTGCCAATTTGTATGCATGCTCAACACAATCATAGTCCAAGTTAGCAAGTTGGCTGTGGTCTCCTGACCAGCAAAGTAAAAGAGCTTGCATTCTTCAATCACATCTTCCGTTGTCATCCCGGCATTTGAGTTTTGGTTCTCTTGAAGCTCGTTAAGATTAGATTTTAACAACAGACTCAGTAAATCCTCTTGGCCACTGTTTCCCAATTGTATAGCCTTCTCTCTTTTCTCTATTACACCTCTCAACAAGGCTCGAACTTCTCTGTAGATTTGCATCATTCTTTTGTGTACTAATTTTGTGGGCAGAAACCTATACATAAAGATTGATGATGAGAGAGCATTTCTTGTCAAAAGTTGCCACAAAATTTAAAGATGTTTAGTGCTGGACTCAACACAGAAAGATAGAATGCACCTTGACAATGAGAAATTTGTGTTAAACTGAGCCTGTAGAAAGAGTTTCCCTTGTTCCTTTTGAAGTAAGAATATTGATCTCCCTTCTTCAAAACTGCTACCAAAAGCTGCCCTTGAGATGACATCTCCAGTTAAGTTCTGAAACTCTAAATACACATCCAATTCAGAAGAACTTCCGGGAGAGCCAACCAAATTGTCCCATTTCTCAATTAGTTCCTCAGAACATGTAGAAAATGCAGGCAACATTTGCTAGTAGTAGCACCAAATTGAATCAGAGTCATCAGTTAGTAGATTAAACTTAGGAAGAATTTAAAGAATAACATAAGAAGCTAACCTTGAGCTTTTCCATGTGGAAGGCAGGGTTGATAATCCTCCTATGTTTGGCCCATTTGCTACCTTCGAAATTTGCAAGGCCAGTGGAGAACAACTTGGTTAATGAATTTATTTCTGGCTTTGGGAAATTTCCAGATTTGTTAGACAAAATTTCTTTTATCAACTTTGGATCCATGATTGCCACACGAGGAGTTGTTCCATACCAGACCACGAACGCTTTCTCTGCATCACAAATTCACATATCCTTTGTTATACCTACTTCCATACCAATAAATAAATAAATAGACACTTTTTTTTTTCCTAGCCCCGTGTTACATCCTGTGGACATGTCAACTGAGTACAGAGCACTCCATTATGATTCTTTAAAATCTATGACTAATATGTCTTAAATTATTTTCTCCATATGATTTTAGATAATTGAGTTTGAAGTGGTTAGCAAATGAAGTAATCGACATTCAAAACAATATTCGAGACTATTCAAATACAAAGATGAGAAAACAATTTAATTTCTTTCTTCTACTTTCCCATTAACTTCTTGTAATGTGGTAAGAGTACTGGTGGAGGCTAGCGACAAATACTACAACATCGAAAACGTAAAATGACAAAGTTTCCAATCCACTTCCAACGTAAAACAATTTAGCATTGCGCTCTAATCTTTAAATAGCTTCTTACAATAATAAATGCTTTGCCAAGTAACTAAATAGACGTTTTTGTCTTCTTTCCCGTTGTTTCCAAGAAATTTTTTCACAGAAAACTTATAATAAAATAGAATTATTCAGAACTAAACCGATCAAGTCAAATATTCATTAAATCAAGCATTTGATCGGGTTCATGATCATGATTCTAAAACATGAGATCGGATAATATGTTAAGAAGGATTTTCTTTGGTGCAATTAAACGTTAAGATTGGATCAAATTAATCATTTGAATCATCAGTCCCTATTTATTCATGCCCTGGTGTTGATATCTTATGATGATCATAATCTACAAACTCTGATGGTTGGTAAAAGAATCCAAATTCATCATCAGCAAAGAAAGAAAATAAAATAAAGAAGAGATTTGAGTACTTACTGTAAGTCATGGCCAAGTTCTGAAGTAAAGGATTGACACGAGGCATTATGTCATGCGAGAACCCCAAAGGCCTTGACTTAGCTTCCATGGCAAGCCTCATCATCTCCTTGCTGTTGCCATGCAGCAACCTGTATGGATAGCCATGGATGTCTTGTTCCCTTAGCTGCTTCTCTATCATCTTCGGTCTCCACCATATCGAGTGCAATAATTTTAGACTCCACGCAAATATGATCAGAACACACAGTACCAGAGCCAGCAGCATCACGTCAACTCCTTTAACGACTACTTGGGCTCTTCCTTTTTATCTGTTTGTCACTTGAGAGAGAAAGGGGCAGAGAAATACCATTGAAGATCATCATAAACTGGTTGATGGCTTTATAAAAACAATGCACGAGTAGTGGGCTAGTGGCTTCTGTCCAGTGCGGGCAGCGGACCTTCAAAGAAAATATTATCTTACAAACCCGTAAACGATACGGTTAAATTGAATTAAAAATTTGTAATTAGAATAATAATTGGAGGAACCTTCCCCTGTTAATTAAATAGGGCATGCAAAATGCTCGACTTTATATCTTGAATCATTTTAAACTTTATATACAAAATAACTGGGGTACCGTATACGTAGTAAGGCTTTTCGACTGATTGATTGGAATATATTTTTGATATTTATTTTTTAAAATTAATCCATATTTATGAATAAAATTATATAAACAAAATATTAGTAAATAAGATCTTGAAATTGTTATAAGATTTGAGTTGTCTCGATGAAATGAAAATATTTTTATTGAAAGGTGTGAAATTCGAAAGTAAATGAGATCTTGAATTAGTTTTAAGGTTCGTTTACATTTAAGTTATATGTGAACTCAGACTTTTGAAATTTATTTTTGGTTTGCATAAATGTGTTTGTATCCGGTATCTTTTATATATGAAATTAGGGGGAATTTACTTTAAGCCCCCAATTACATTCGTAAAAAACATGTAACCCCATAGTTATATTAAACTAACATTAACCCCCCAAAAATATAACAGACGTTAAATAAATTTAATTAAAAAAGGGTAGAAAAGTAATTACAGCCCTCCATTGTTCAACCTGCAGATGGCGGAAGGAATTCGCCAGGAGCACAGTGCGTCCCAGTTGCAGGCGGAGGAAACGGCGGCGAAAGAAGGCC
>JANLJB010031187.1:0-41648 GCA_026212285.1 Bursera cuneata
TTTGTGTTAAAATTAAGGAAAAAAATTTCAGCAGGGGTAAATATGTACTTTTAAGGGTTAAAATTAGCGGTTGATTAAAAAAAGTAAACTTCAGGGGTCTTGTTGATTAAAATTTCAAACTTGCTTTCTGTCTGATATTAGACCAAAACATGAGGGTAGTATTTGAAATTGTCCCGGTTTTTGTTTGGTCCATTGAAAAGCCTAACTTGTCTGCTTTGGTAACCACAAAAGGACTTTCTTGCTAACAAATTTAATTTCTAAAAAATGGCCCCATAAATATTAGAAATTTTATCTACCATCTTCCTCGAACAAACCCCCCAACCCAACCCAAGAGGGCAAAAAAAAAAACTAGTCCACGTCATGTACATCAGTGGTTGGCTTTTCCGGTTAAAATAACAATTTAAGAAATACAGATACCAACAAGAAATAGTGGAGAAGAAGAATCTTGACGTCCTCTGTCGTCAATGGAGATCAAGCCTTATGTGGATCATTAACAACAAATGATAATAATGACGCTCATAAAAACAAAGCTTACACATTTAAGACAAATATGAGGCAAACGATGGGCCCTTTTGGGTACATCAACTGAGCTCTAAAGAGACTAGAATTTCGGTTAATATTGACCTGTCGAAAACCCCACCCACAAGAGCCTTAACTAAAACTGCCGCCAAAAGAGAACGTATCCATAAATAAAAATAAAATGCAAATCTTGAAATTGATCAAAAGAGATCCTCTTCTTTAATTCTCTTTATGCGAAGATTCTCGAAACTCTAAATGGTAGCTACTGACAAGGTAAATCTGCAAATTTATGCTCCTTTGTTGTTTTATGTCTTTCATTGCCTGTTCTAAATCTGATTTGTTACCGTTGATGCAGAAAGTTGATTTGGCTTGTCTCATTTTGCTGATATCAAATTGGATTTCCTTCATAATTGCTAGATTGTTTTGCCTTTTTTTGTAGATTCTCTGTTTGGAGTTCATTGGCTTACATTTAATAAGTTCTGAATCGTGTTATATCAAGGCCCGATTTGCTTCAACATTCAATTAATTGAGTAATTTTTGGTTGTTGACATGTTGGATACATAAAATTGAGAAGGCAGTTTGGATTTTCTATATGATGTAGAAAATCACAAGTCTATGAAGTCTATCTTCGGTTGTTTTGTGTTGTTCTGATTATTGATGAAACCTATCAGCTCTTTCTGCATCAGAAAGCAGAGACATTCATATTGAACTGTTGAGCTTTGTCTTCCTTCTTTATCAAGAGCAGAACTCTTAAATTGCATTTCAACTATTATACCCACCACCAATGCGCAATCCAGTCAATTTTTGGGCTTAAGGGGCCAGATCTTTCCGGATCTGGACTGTCATTAAATTTATGGTGTATTTAGAAAACGTCTAACTGTTGAATTTTTTGTACTTTATTCTACTTCCCGGTATTCGAAGCCCAAGGCCAAGCGCTGTGTGCTATTGAAGCACTAAAAAATATTCATTTGTTTCCCCGTCTTCAGGGCCTATCACGCATTATTCAAATCCTCTTCCAATAGGAAGTGCATAAAAAGCTCCAATCTTGGATTATGAACCACACCATCAAAAATTGAGAACCCAAAAATCCATGCAAACATATGCAAAAACTAATTATTATACAAATAAACTTTGATCTATATCATGCAGAAAGCGACTCGTGGATGTTGGGTGCTTTTACAAATTTTAATCACTCAAAGGACAGCTCCAGGATCTGATAATGTCTTGTGAACGCCACGCACCCACATGCTCTATGTTTTCCTGGAGCAATTAGCATTTAGACTATTCAGAAGATGGGCCACCAGGAGGGACGACAAAAGCCCAATAAGAAAACTCACCGACAGGCCTAGTGGGCCCCCCAAACTTGATTGAAATACAAAACCGAATCATAAGCTGATGTCATATCAACAAGACCACGTATGGACAAGGCTTAATTTGATACAGCTAAATACGGGGATGATAGGAACAGAGAAGTATAACCTTAAAAGTTGTTTCAACTCCACTTATTTGATGATTGAATCGTCGGGTAAGGTAACTGATATTTGAATGTGATGTTAGTGAATATATATGGATGGTGTGTCCCTTGGGCCACGCTTGATTATGATACAACTACTTTTTTCAAAGTGGTCCATCTCTGATTCTTGTGTGGTCCTTACATCTCCAATTGCCAATTTTAATTATGCCCACGTGCACTTTGACTCACTTACTAGCCACTCCTATCTATGTTTTTACACATATTTATTACAATAATGCATAAGCAAGTACTTAAGTATTTGTTTACTAGCTTATTCACCACTTTGATCCCCACACCATATTTATTATTTCATTTATTATATGAGCCATTCATTCTGTGAACTAACAACAAGACTTTGATGTCATACAACGCTAGTAATGTTTTTATTTTTTTCTGTTTCATGCATGATTGAGACAAGGAAGAGACTGATGCAAGAGATGTTTGTCATGCAAATCATGATAAAACACGGACCAGAAGTTTGGTCTTATTTCGACAAAGCTTGGCTTGTCGGACCATTTTGGCAAAGTTCAAGGTTTCATTTGTGTCACTTGTGTGGGTGAACCTGTGAAATGTAAGACTAAGACAAGAAGGGCAGTGCTCCAAATTCCAATCTAGCTTTGGATTTTTCAGGCCATTGGTATGGAGTATTAGGAGGTCTATATCGTTTTAATTAATCTTATACAGAGGGAGACAATTAGCCATTATTAGGCATCTAATTTTGCAAATTAAGTTATGGTTAATAAATCATAATCAGCATTGTATAAGCTTAGAATACAAGTTTGATCCTTTCCCAAGCGAAATATTCAACCATCATTACGGTCAATAATTTTAAATGAATAAAGTGTAGCTAAGCCTATGCCTTAATCAAAGGCAACATAGCATGGAAAGGGGCAAAAAGAAGGTGGGTCTATGCATACAATGCAATTTAAAGTTACAAAAACTAGTTTTCGGTGTCAACACTGACAGAATTTGAAGGGCTTAAACTTAATAACTCCCAGCTGAAGATTCAGGTTCAGTTTCAGCCACCCATCCAACGGAGTACAGTTGACTGAGAGAGGAGAAGTCGAAGAGCCAATATTTTGGAAACTTAGATGAGCATTTCACTTGATAGGAAGATGGAAAAGGAACATGATGGGTAAAACAAAAGCAAAGAAGCACACAGATTTTGAAAATTGAAAACAAGGGAGAGGGAGAGTGCAAGGAGAGTGTAGAGAGAAGCAAAAATGGAAAGAGGAGTGGAGAGAGAGGGAAAAAAGCAAGAATTAAGGGTGAAAAAGTTGAAACGCGGGATTTTGGTAGGGAAAAGAGCAGGTCCCTCTACTCCTTCCCCATCATGGAGGCTTGAGTTTACATCTCCAAATGTAAGCAGCAACAACAACTACTCCACCGTTCAAGAATTTCTTACTGTTCCCACATCAGCGGTTTCTGCTAGAAAACTTTGTGCCAACTTCTGGGAGATTCAGCCCCACCACCTCTCACTTGCTAAAATGGGAAAGGGGGCCTTTAAGCACAAACAACACAAGGGTTTTGATCATCCCACTCATGTGCTTGACTCTCCTAATACTCCCCCTCACCAGGTACTACTTTTCTTCTTCTTCTCTCTCTCTCTAAATAAATTTATGGGCTGTCATTGAAAATTGAATCTTTCTGGATCCTAATTGTTTAGTATTTTTGGGTATCATCTGTGTTGTGTTTTCCATTTTCCTTCTATTGTTATTTTGTATCGGATTATTTCAAGACAAGGATTTTCGCTTTCTTTGGATTCTAGTTTGTTGTCTGCAGTGTTTGCTAGTTTTCTTGTTCGGTTCTGTCTTCTGGTTATATTCTGCAATGCATTGTTCAAATGTTAATGTTTTTAATGGTTTAAAATGTGTGCTTCCCTGGGTTTCTTGTTGACTGTATGGCATGCGCTGCAGAGTCTATAAAAGGAGGATTTTGAATTTACCATAACTGGTGCTGGTTATCTATAAGCTGTTGGTGTTGGTGTTGCATATTTTAAATCTAAAGGTTTCAGTTTAAGATGAAAAGTTTCTTCTTTTGGGTCACGTGATCAACATTTCCTGAATGTGCTTTTGGGTTTTAAAATAATGGAGCTTGTTTTATTTTATATTGTGTTTGGCAATCTAAGTTGTAGGGAAAGGAAGGGAAGTGAGGAGTGAAGAGTGAATGGAAGTGATACAAGAGAAATTCATCTCTTTCTTCTTCTTTTTTCCAATAAATTTTGGATGCTAATAGAAGGGGAAAGAACTGATGAAAGGATAAGAAGCGAAATTATCATTATTTATGTCTCTCCAAGTGTAAACAGATTTGCAAAGTGGGCTTGAGCAGAAATTGCGGGTCTCTACTTCTCTGCATTCTTTTCAATACTCTCCAGTCTCCTCACTTGAGTATTCAAACATTGAGATTTTTTAAAATCTTTTTCTTCACTAACTTCTCTGTCAGAAAAAATCTGTAATGGTGGTTTTATGTAATGTGTCGTGTTCTTAATTATTGAAATGTTTATTAGAAATAGTCTAGTTGGGTTTGTGTAAGAATTCACTAACATCATTTGGCATTCAACCGTTAAATTGTTTGGATGAATGGTTATCAATTGGTGCTCAAGTTTTAAGTTAAATAACTGATTATTTCCCTGAAACTTATTCCAGCCTGAGAGTGGGAGCGGCTTGAGGAGACATCTTGCCACATCACTTATGCAACATCATCAATTAGTTCAGAGGAGTCACCATGCTCTACAGCCTGTATCTCCTGCAAGTTATGGTAGTTCATTGGAGGTAATATCTGTATTTTCTGCATATCCCTGCATAGATACTACTCTTTTAATTATTTGAATGAAGTTGAAACATCCTCCGGATTTGATTATAAATTCAGCAAGTTTTGGAAGTATGGGTTTGATTACAAAATGCAAAAATTTTAAGACTTTTTTGATTCTCATACTTAGTAAGGGAGAAGTTTTTACTTGTATTTTCTCTTTTTAAGGACAATGTACATCCCAGATTATGATCTTGGTGATGGATTCTAAATTCACCATCTTTGTCTTTCAGTTTGTATAGGTTTAATATATTTTGTTATTCTTTTTTTGCAGGTGGCTCCTTATAACCCAGCAGTCACTCCCAGTAGTTCTTTGGATTTTAAGGATAAGCTGGGCGAGTCAAGTTATAGCCTTAAAACATCCACAGAATTACTCAAGGTTCTTAATCGAATATGGAGTCTTGAAGAACAGCATGTATCCAATATGTCATTAGTGAAAGATTTGAAAATGGAACTAGATTGTTCTCGGGCCAAAATAAAAGAGATGCTGCAAGAGAAACAATCAGATAGGCGAGAAATGGATGACTTGTTGAAGCAAGTTGCAGAGCAAAAACTTGTCAGGAAGAACAAGGAGCAAGACCGAATCAAAGCTATTGTCCAGTCAGTGAGAGATGAACTTGAAGATGAGAGGAAATTAAGAAAACGCTCTGAGAGCCTTCACCGGAAGCTAGCTAGAGAGCTTTCTGAGATGAAATCTTCTTTCTCTAATGTTCTGAAAGAACTTGAAAGAGAGAGGAGAGCAAGGATTCTACTGGAAAACTTGTGTGATGAGTTTGCCAAGGGAATTAGAGATTATGAAGAAGAGGTGCGATCTCTAAGGTGCAAGCCTGAGACTGATCATGTTCATGTGGAAAGTGCTGACAGGTTAATTCTCCATATCTCGGAAGCATGGCTTGATGAACGGATGCAAATGAAGATAGCTGAAACACAAAATAATTTCACTGAAAATAATACAATTGTGGACAAGTTAAGTCTTGATATAGAAAATTTTCTTCATGCTAAACGCACTCCTGTATCAAAGAAATATCATAAATTGTCTGCAAATGAGCTAAAGAAAAACTGTTCACGTCGGCAATCTTTAGAGTCTTTTCCATTGAACGAGGCTGTAAGTGCTCCTCGAGATGGTGCCAATGAGGAATATTCTACTGACACTGATTCACAATGTTTTGAGGTAGAGAGGAGTGCAGGTGAGAAACAAATAAAAAGCAGCTCTACAAAAGGCCGGCATCTTGAAGAATTGGTTAACTCAAATTCTATGAAGAAAAAAGTTGGGTCAAGGGAAAAGGTTAAGGATCATGGCCTGCTCAGTTTGCAAGCTCAGCTCAATGGACACATGAGCAGAAACAAGATACTTTTTCCGGATTGGGAACGGGATGAAATAGGAGGAGAGGTCTGTGGGGGTAACCCAGAAGGTTTACAGGAAAGAAAAACCAAACGAGGTGGAACAGGTGGATTGGAGTCAAATCATGTACTTGAAGACTTAATCAGAAATCATTCCTTATCATCGGAAGGCGATAAGATTCATCCCGAGAGTGATATTATGGAAGATTCCTATGTTCAGTCTTTATTCACAGGTCATGCCAATGCCAGTCCAGTGCAAAAGTGGATGTCAAAATTAACATTCCCGGATTTCGAAAAATCCGAATCTTCTATGAAATTGTCCCCGGTCGTAAAGGAGAATACCCTGAAAGCAAAATTGCTGGAGGCAAGGCTAGAGGGCCAGCACCCTCGCTCAAAAGCTTCCAAAGGTTCCTTTTAGTTCATAACTAAACTGGTAGAAAAGCCTGAAGTACCAACTTTCCGGTTTAACTGCTGGTGGCAAAGATTGTAGTGCACATGTTCCAGAATAGTTGGTACGTTTATTTTTTGCTTCTACTTCTGAAATTAAGTATGTACATGATTCCACTGATCAACTTGAATTTGAGCCCCACCATGTTTTGTTTCTTAAAGTTCTGATTCAGTTATCTAAAGTGCTGTTGTGGCTTTTGTTGGTTAATTGTGACTGAATTGTCACTGGAGAGCCTCAAAACTTTGTACTGGACGCATATGTTTCTTGTACAAAATTATCCAAGCTGCAATTCCAGATTGGATATTGATCAAATGGTTGCATATCTCATTGTGCAGATGTTTTAACTCCCTGTCATCGTTTGCACCTCTGTGGGGATCAATTCATAGGAGCAAGCAAACAATACACAAAAGAGCATGTCCTATGTTAAGTTGCTTTTGACCATTTGAACAATTATGTTGTACTTGCTTCCACAAATTGAAAAAAGCTAAAAACAAAAGCAAACTGGAAATTGAACATTTGAGCTCGTTGCTGACAATGACATGACATGTAGTGGTACTTTACGTTCCATATAATAATAATAACAATAATAATAATAATAATAATCAGCACGAATCATTAATCAAATACTTTACATGACAAATGACACAAAATCCACCATCAGCGAATAAAGTTGAATCAAAGTGTTTGAACATTTAAGATTTTTTTAATATTTATCTAAAATATTATTTTAAGTGAAGTGATAAGAACATCCTCCATCTGATACATATTCATCGTTTTTACAATTATTTCTGTCCATCTCGTTGTTTACACATTACTGGCTCTCAATTTGCCAAGTTGGGCAAAGTTTCTATACGAGTTCCAACCTTTGGTAAGCAAGTTCGGTAATATTTGATTGTCTTATAAAATGACACCCATTTCTTTGGATCAATAATATCAAATTTTTGTTACACAATCGCTGCAAACTTATGAAAATGGGAAATAAAGATCAAAAGTTTCATTGAATGGTCAAACTTTTGATAGTGAAGATGTCATAATAATTCTTGATGGAAGAGCTTTTTTAATTAAAAACTGTAATGGAGGTTGAGCTTTGGCCCACGTTAAAGTTGAAATTTTTTTTGAAATCTTATTAATCCCAATCGATGAAAAGAAACTTTTCCTTTTAATGCTATAGTGGAGAATAATTACGTGACACTGATTCCACTCATTAGTTTTAAACTCTATTATTGTTCAAAGGAGAAATCTGCCAATCAAATGGTTGAGAAAATTCAAGCACCATGCTACATCACCAGAAAATCATCAAATGGGATAAGAACCAACTTAATTTCACATAATTAAAAGTCACGCCAGCCAATAATACTCATAAATGGAAAGTCACGAAAAAAGATGCCCATTTGCACTAATATTAATGTGGGGCCAAAGTTTCTCCAATTTTAGGCAAGAAAATCACATCCTCATATTAATGTTTCGATTCCCATGATCCAAATTATATCTAGAACCCTCGTATGAGCCTATAAAAAGGACCTTCATGTTCACCAAGTCCCATAACAAGTCTCACTCAATTCTCTATGTATATAATACTTCTACTTGTGTACTTGTAATTTTGTAGTGAATGTTATTTTAGTTAATATATTATAGTTGATATGTGGTAGGATTTTGTTGGTCTCAATGGGGCTCCCCAAACTCCAACTCTGAAAAGAGGTGATGGTAGATCTCGACTGCTAGTTCATGAATACCCTTGTTTTCGCAGATTGGTATTGCGTAGACTAAGGGTGTACATGACCTGGGAGACGTGGCTACTTTGATCTTTTTGATATTGGAGTGAAGGGAGCTCCATTGCTCTTTCATGCCTTCTTTTATATATTTATCTTTGTTTGTTGGTATTTTAGTTACTTTCTGATATTGTGGGAAGCTAGAAAAGGAACTGGAGCAGGGTTGATTGATCTTAACAGATAAAAACATTTGATTCACTTATTTCCATTTAAGCTGCATTGGCAAAACAAATTTTGCATTACATTTAATTTTTTTGCACAATCCACACAGGTGGATTCATTAATTACATGTATATATAATGTCTATAGAGATCAGCCTTTGACACCATTGTATATGGATGAACGTGGTTTCCTTGGACATATACTTTATAATCCGCATATGTTTTCCTTTGTAGCCAGGAAAAGAAAAACAGAGGAAAGCAAGCTGGAATCTAGAGAGGATTTCCCATCTACGTTCGATGATTTAAAACTAGAGACCTGTCAATTGCTTCTTCAATGCTCAATGCTTTTTAGCTAGTCCTGTCGTGATCGATGGAGAAAGTTTATCACTACTTGCACTTTCTTATGATGTAAATATGGAGGGAGGAATACAACGATCTTTAAATTCCAACTTCAATGACTTTTACGCATTGAAATGTATGATCTAATTCATAATCAATTAAATAATAACTTAACCTTTTCTTTTCAAAATCCAAATTGTAAAGTCTGCCTCAGCCCAATCGTTATATCTTGGTAATAGATTTTCTAGTCAACTTTGTGGACACATAGTGGGGTTTTGCTTAGTCGGCTCCTCCAAGTACATAATCAACTTCTTAAGTTGATTGTGATTCAAAGAGCAATGAAGTACAAAATATATATATATATGGGTATTCCTAAACTTTATTTCATGATGTTTTATTATTTTATAAAATTGACTAACATTTTATTAATTTGTGTTATTGTTAAATATTAAATATTATAATAGTAATACTATGGATACAAAATTTAAGAATCCCAACTATGATATGATATTATGTGAGTGGTTAAGGTGAATATACTAATATTTATTATTTTGATTCTCATGTATTTATCTTATCACTTATATGATATAATATTCTCTAGGGATTATAAATGTTGTATAAATTAATGATAATTCTTCATATGGAATTTTAAATCTAGATTTGAGATTTTTTTTTTAAATTTAATGTATTAGGGCAGAAGTGATACATACCAAACTGGAATTACAGATACGATGGAGAGAAATCAGGTTCTGGGTTGGATGCGTTGAGGTTTTTTCTATAATTTACTTGCCAATGAAGTTGTATATATATTAAACTTTGAACTATATTCCATGCATGGAATAATATTATTGAAGGTTTGAACCAGCCAGTGAAGTGTAGAAGGAACTTTTTCTTTTCTCGTAAAAGCATGTGAGCTCATCCGAGGACCCATGTCTTCATGGTTCAATTTGGATTCTTTGTCAGAAAAATAAAATAAAATAAAAAATTGTACGCTTTAATCGAATCAAATGTTTGATGCCACAATCATATCATATGACCAGTAAATTCTATGACCATGATCTATATATTATATTGTATGACGTAAGTTATGTATAGATCTTGATTTTAAGGAAAAAAAATTGTTCTAAACTTTTTTATTGCAAAATTGCTTTTGTTTCAATACGCATAGAATCTCATGTCTCAATTTAGATATTTACTTAAAATATTCAAAACGTTATACATCCGATTTTGACACCCTGTCTATATTTATCAAGATTTTCTTTGATTTGATCATTATAGAATTAAATTAGCAATTGTATAAATCCGTTTGACTATTGTTTTTTGGCTTGTGTACGTTGAAGAAACCGTAAATGGTAAGGAGATTATTTTGGAAATTAAGTGAAAAAAAAATTGAGATTTTGGTGATAATAAATAAAGAAATAAATTAAATTAATAAATCCAGACCATCTACTATTTGATCAATTTTCACATATTTAAAGATCTTTAGACCCTTAAAAAATAATAAGGTAAGAAGGGGGAATTTGTCCATTTCTAATATTAAAAAATATCAAGTTATTGTAACTTAATTTTTTGACTTAATTTTTTATATTATTTATAACCATTAATTCATTGTAATGTAATGGTTTGTTGAGTTTGAATTAACAATAGCTACTTTTCAGTTTTTTCAGTCTTTGTAGCTAGCCGTCATGCGGAGAGTGCTGCTGTAAACTCGCCCATTTTGAAAGCTCTAAGGCTTTATCGTTTGCTTGATTCTTGAAGTTTTGAACATTCAAGTGAAACGAAATTGAAATTTTACTGGGGATCGGGACCTTGTTGCACTTAAAATTTGATACGAATTCATGTTCATCCTATTACATATTATTGAATAAAAAATTAACCACAGAAAGAGTCCATAATAAAGTACCGAAACCTTGCGTTACATAAGAACATTTGCAATTGCATTTCTGCAGATTCTAACCTAAATGATATAACGATAGCGTGTTACCTTTAATACGACAAATGAGAATCTACAACTTTAAGCCACTTTTTATTTTGCCCTCTGTAATTGCTACTTCAAATGTGTACAAATATTTTTTCTTATTTATAATTGTTACATTATTATTATCAAAATATTTGATATTATTATTTATTATATTGTAAGATCTAGATCTCTTATTAATCATATTTGATGATTTAATATTCGATCTTGTTAATATGAGATTTATAATTAT
This sequence comes from Bursera cuneata, assembly GCA_026212285.1. Taxonomy (NCBI): domain Eukaryota; kingdom Viridiplantae; phylum Streptophyta; class Magnoliopsida; order Sapindales; family Burseraceae; genus Bursera; species Bursera cuneata. The sequence goes on from JANLJB010031187.1 coordinate 11,109, forward strand.
ATACCTAAGACCAAATATCACCAGATTTATTTTTTCTAAAAAAAAATTATAGTATTTATTCATATAACATAAATGTTTGTTAATTATTACAAACCACTCTTTAGATTTCATAAATTATCAAAGGCACTTTAATTATTGTATTTTTTTATTGTAATCATGTCAATATTTCTAAAAATTCATCAATTACACTCTAAATTAATAAAATCCCTTGAATCATGATAATTTGGAGGGGTATTATATTTACAATTACTTTATTAACGTCAAATTTTAATACTTTGAATAATAAAGGTAAAATAAAAATCAATATAACTTATAAAATAACTAAAATAACCCTAACATAACCTTTTAATTCCTTTTAACCGAAATTTATTGGAAATCAACATAATATGACCATGTTTTGAGTTTAAACTTCCAAAATCTTTTTAATAAAAACGTGAACAAGATTTGAAGCTGCACAACTGGTTTCTTATACTTTTCAATCAATAAAAATAAGCTGTTGATTTTGATTGTCTTGTAGCAGATGAAGTTTGAATTTAAAGTCTAGAGTTGTGAAGTGGTAAAAGAGATGAACGAGAAAAAGATTGAGATGTGGTTATTTTCTTAAAGTTTTACTATCATCCATCTATGTTCACGACCAACAACATCTCAATCAAGTTTCCAACACTCTTGTGAGTGAAAAGACACAAAGATTGAGAATTTGAGATCGTGGTTCAATCCATTTTCCCATTTTCATTTATCTTCTCTTCAATCTCTCATTCTCTTTCACCATTGACCAAGTAAACCAATTTTGGGTTTTTGACTGCATGCATAAACAAATGTTGGTTGCTAGCTTGGTGATGGTCACTTGATGATGGTGGTTGGTGGCGCTTGATGTGTGGAAGATGTAGTTAATGACTGTGTTGAGTAAAAGGGCTTATGGGAGGTCGTATATAGGAAGGAGTTAATGACGGTCGGTTGGAAGAGAGAAGGACATGATCCAAAGAGAGGGAGAGAGCCCATACAAGATTTTTTTTTTTTTTTTTTAAATATTGATGATTAGACAAATCAAATGAAAAAATTATCCTTATATTGTAACTGAAAACTATTGTTGTTTAGAGTTTGAGTTTTGATTGGTGAATTTTTGAAAACTTTTGAGTGACAACTGACAAAAAGTGTAATAGTTGGCATGCATTTTACAATACATGAAACTGTAAGCGTAGTTATTGATTTTTTTCCTTCGTAAAACGACAAAACTATAATATATCTTTGCATTATTACTTAATAGTTCAGTAATTCGAAAAAAAAATCCATTAAAGTTATCCCATAAAATTGGAAACTTATATTTAATTATTATAGTTGTTAACCATTATTCGTTATGATTGCAAACTTTTCCTGTTAATTGTAAGTAAAATAATATTTTATTACTATATGACAAACATCCAATTGATTAGTAATACGTTTAAGGTTAGTTAGTTACTTTTTTTCTTAGTAAAAAAACAAAACTATAACATATCTTTGTAATTATTATTCAATAATTCATTAATTCCAAAAAAAAAAAAGTTCCATTAAAGTTGTCCCATAAAATAGGAAATTTATATACAATTATTATGGTTGTTAACTCTTATTGTTATGATTACAAACTTTTCCGGTTAATTTTAGGCAAAGTTTCACCAATTTTAGGTAAGAAAATCACATCCTAATATTTATGTTTCGAGTCCCACGGTCCCAAATTACGTCTAGAACCCTCGTATGAGCCTATAAAAAGGACCTCCATGTTCACCAAGTCCCATAATAAGTCTCACTCAATTCTCTATGTATATAATACTGCTACTTGTGTACTTGTGATTTTTTTAGTGAATGTTATTTTAGTTAATATATTATAGTTGATATGTGGTAGGGTTTTGTTGGTCTCAATGGGGCTCCCCAAACTCCAACTCTGAAAAGAGGTGATGGTAGACCTCGGCTGCTAGTTCATGAATACCCTTGTTTTCGCAGATTGGGATTGTGCAGACTAAGGGTTTACATGACCTGGGAGACGTGGCTACTTTGATCTTTTTGGTATTGGAGTGAAGGGAGCTTCGTTGCTCTTTCATGCCTTCTTATACATATTTATCTTTGTTTGCTGGTATTTCCTAGCACATTTACTTTACAATCTGCATATGTTTTCCTTCGTAGGCAGGAAAAGAAAAGTAGAGGAAAGCAAACCGGACTCTGAGAGGATTTCCCATCTATGTTCGACGGTTCAAAACTAGAGACTTGTCAATTGCTTCCCCAACGCTCAATGCTTTTTAGCTATTCCTTTACGGTTGATGAAGAAAGTTTATCACTACTCGCACTTTCTTACGAGGAAATATGGAGGGAGGAATACAACAATCTTTAAATTTCAACTTCAATGTCTTTTATGCACTTAAATGTATGATCCAATTCATAATCAATTAATAACTAACTTATTCTTTTCAAAATCTAAATAGTAAAGTTTGCCTCAGCCCAATCATCATATCTTGGTAATAGATTTTGTAGTCAACTTTGTGGATGCATCGAGGGTTTTGCTTAGTCGGCTCCTCCAAGTACATAATCAACTTTTTAAGTTGATTGAAAAATATATATTTGGGTATGTCTCCCAATTATAATATTATATTACGTGAGTGGATAAGGTGAATATATTAGTATTTATTATTTTGATTTTTATGTATTTATATTATCACTCACATGATGTGATATCAGTTTTTAATATAATTAAATAATCTCTTCTTTACAAAGGTACTCTTTTGGTTGGGCCGCCCCCTCATTATGGGGCGTGATTTCGGTTACTAAGAAAATAGGGTAGACAAAGGATTATTTGCCTAATCTCTCAAGATTTAAATCAAAACCCTATTAGGAAAAAAAGTTCTATTAAAGTTGTCCTATAAAATAGGAAACTTATATACAATTATTATTGTTGTTGACCGTTATTGGTTTAAATTATAAATTTTTTTCGGTTAATTGTAAGTAAAAGAATATTCGATACTAAATGATAAACTTGGATTAGTAATACAATAAAAACTATTATACTAAGTTATAATTGATAATCATTATTTATTATTTGAAAAATTTTGGTATTACCTAAATTTATTAATTTGATGACATTCGTTCTTAGGAAATTTTTTCCAATTAAACCTGTAACATTGTTAATTATTACGAAGAGTAGGAATCATGCACCATTTAAGTGGATTGTTTTCGTTGAATGACAACGAGGCTAATCATGCTTATGGGTAAAATTCAAAAAATCATTAGAACATGGGTAAGATTACACTCCAAAGTGACCAGCAGTGTTATCATATTTTTTTTAAAAACAAAAATTCTAGAATAGAACACTTTGGGCTATGATAGAGCCTTCTGTAAGGTAACAGCTCCAAATCATAACCAGCTTGCGACGTGTAGAAGGAACTTTTTCTTTTATGTAAAAGCATGATGAGGTCATGCCACGACCCACCTCTTCATGGTTCAATTTGTATTTGTTGTCGTAAGAAAATATACCCCGTTTATTCAAATTCAATGACCATAATCTATATATTATATAACGTATGTCTAGATCTTTATTCTTTGATTATTTAAGTAAAAAGTAAATTATTCTAAAAAATTTTATGGCCAAATTACTTTTGCTTCGATACTCGTTAAATAATTAATGAGAAATTATTAAAAGAAAAAGAAAAGCGTTTTTTAAAATCATTATTGTGTTCTTTTTTCAAATATTATATTTATACATTAACTCCATTAAATCTAACAATAATAATATATAATAATTTTAAGATTTTGAATACGTCATCATATGTAGATATTAGTATATTGTCTTTATAAAAAAAAAAGTAAGTCATTTACAAAGAACTAAAAAAGAAAGATGCTCATCAATAATAATTTGGAGATACTATCCAAAGTGAACTTCACTATGGAAGAAAGGAATCACCACTAATATTTGGTGGTCTAGATTACGTCTAGAGCTCATGGCTGAGCCTATATAAGGACCTGGATCTCTAGTTCAAACTCAACTACATATAACATGCAAAAGAGGATCTCAATTTGATATGAAATAAGGTTGGTTATGGTGAGGCGCAATGGAGCTCCCTTCCACTGCAAGTTGGAAGCTGGGTGATGGCAGGCCACGGCTGCTAGTTCATGAATACCCCTAGCTGCGCCATGAGAGTGCGCAGGCTAAGGGTTTGCATGACCTGGGAGACGATGCCACCATTGATCCCTTTCTTACTTGTAGTGAAGGGAGCTCTATGATGCCCTAGCCTTGTTAATATCTTCAGTTGTTCTATAAATTTTCTTGCTTTCCACTCTTGAGCTTTTATTTTTATTTTCCGTTAATAATCTCGTGTATGTTTACCATCTGAATTCACTTTTATCATAAACTTTAAGAAGCAAAGGCAGCCAGTTGTGATTAACCCTATATAAGATCTTTCAATATATATTATCCATGCAATTGTGTGTTTGGGTTTCTTGAAACAGTAATTTGGCCATCATGCAAAGAGAGCTGCAGTAAACCACGCCCATGACGAAGCTCTGAGACCTCTCATTTTGCTTGATTCTTGAAATTTTGAACATTCAAGTGAAACGAGATTGAAACTCCAGCGGGGATCGATGATCGAAGCCTCGTCAGGACTTGGAATTCAATTGAAGTTCATGTTCATCTGATTGCTTGTTTAACCAAAGCTGTACATAGAAAAACTTGAGAATGAAGTACTAAAACCTTGCGTTTCATAACAACTTTTGCAAATTGAATCAATTTCTGCAGATTCTAGCTTGAATGATGCAATAATGGCGTATTCTCTTTAATTCGACGATTCAGAAGTATTTAAAATTTAAATATTCAAGATATTAATATGTTTTTTTAGGATACATATTAAGACTTCCTTTGAATTATTATAATCGTCATTAATCTTCATTTGTTAAGATTGTGAACTATTTCTCATCAACTGTAAAAGAATATTTACTACTAAACGACAAAGACTTATATACAATAGTAATAGACAAAACTATCATATAACATTGTAGTTATTAATCAATAATTCATTAATTAAAAAAAAAACTTTATTAAAGTTGTCCAATAATATCATAAATGAATATATAATTAATATGATAGTTAACTGTTTTTCGTTATGATTACAAATTTTTTTTGTTAATTATAAGTAAAAGAATATTCGATTACTAAACGACAAGGATCAAACCAAATAATTAATAATTTATAAGTAAAAGAATATTCGATTGCTAAAAGACAAAGATCAAACCAAATAATTGGTAATTTGTAAGTAAAAGAATATTCGATTGGTAAACGACAAAGATCAAACCAAATAATTGGTAATTTGTAAGTAAAAGAATATTCGATTGTTGAATGAAAAAGATCCAACCAAATAATTAGTTTATAATTGTTAACTCTTACCTATTATTTGAAAAAAATCCGTGTTACGTAACTTTATTTGATGAAATATTTGTTCTATTAAGAAACATGATTAAATTTCATATTAAACTTGTGACGTTTTTAATTATTACAAAGAGTAGAATTCATGCACTCTTAATCCTTATGAAGCCCTGTTAAGTGCTCATGGGGTAATTTCAAAAATCTGTTTACAATATGGATAAGATTACAGTACAAAGTGACCAGTTCTGTTATCATATTTTTCAAAAAAAAAAAAATAAATAAATAAAATAATGCTACAATAGAATACTTTGGGATACAATAGAGCCCTCAGTAAGGTAACAACTCCCAATCGTAACCAGCTAGGCGAAGTGGAGAAGGAATTTATTTTATTTATTTTTTATTATTATTATTTTGTGTAAAAGCATGGTGAGGTCATGGCAGGACCCAAAAGAATACCATTTAATCAAGTCCAATGTTTGATGCCAAACTCATAGGACCTCTAAATTCTAAGGCCATCATCTTTATATGATATAACTTGTGCATAGATCTTTATTCTTTCAATATTTTAGAAAAAGTAAATTATTCTAAATTTTTTTTATGGTCAAATTGCTTTTACTTCGATACTCATTAAATATCGGAAAAGATATTATTAAAAAAAACTACTTTTGAAACATTTATCTATATTAATCCAAATATTAATGGTCGGATTTATTATACTCGAATTATATTATTAGCATTGACTCTTAATTCAAAAGCTTAAGTTTTCTTGTCAAATAATAACTACTTAACATGAATGATAATATTACTATTTATTTATTAATTAGATTGATAATAGTTAAGATTTTATACCTTCGTATAGATATAATTTGTAAATTAAAAGATTCAAAACTATATATATGATTTTTAAAACTCATCTATATTTTTTAAATTTACACTGATTTGATCATGAGAGAATCAAACTATCAACAATTTTTTCACTAACATTAATATTACTTTGTTCTTTGTTCGAATATTAGATTCATACATTAAATCGATCAAATCTATCATCATCAACAACACTCTCTTAGTCTTTTATATTTATCTAATTAATTTTACAACGAAAATTTATTTATTATTAAATAAAGAGTAATGCTATACATCTCAAATTATATCGCAAACAACTTGTCACAATTTAAGATTGACGCATTATTCATTAAATTCTTAAACTACTCCATGGCAGTCGTCATAAAATCTATATTCTTTGAATAAAAGTTTGAGATAAAAATTTGAATTGGGTACTATTTATCGATTCCTAAACAAAGAGTATTAATACGTTATCATATAGGATATTTATGCATTATTTTATCATAAATAGTAAATCATTTATAAAAAGTTGAGAAAGGAAAGATACTCATCAGCAATAATTTCGCCATGCTATGCAACGTTGCAGCAGCTGAGAAGGGAATCCCCACACAATAAATTTTTAAATCTTTCAAATTCATTGCTCCAGATTACCTCTAAAGCTCATGCCTGAGCCTATTTAAGCACTTCTCTAGTTCATGATCTAAGCACACAACAAAATCGACTTCAAATATCATGGAGAAAGAGGGTCTCAATCTGACATGAATTAATGATCTGGTGAGGCGCAATGGAGCTCTCTTTCACTTCAAGTCCGAAGCTGAGTGATGGTTGCCAGTTCATGAATACCCATGGCTAAGGGTTTGCATGACCTGGGAGACCTTTGATCTCGTTCGTACTTGTGGTGAAGTGAGCTCTATGATGCCATAACCATTTAACTTGTTAATCTTTCGTTTTTTTTTTTTTTTTTTTTTTTGGTTTTTTTTTTNTGCCATAACCATTTAACTTGTTAATCTTTCGTTTTTTTTTTTTTTTTTTTTCTTGCTTTTATTTTAATTTGGTTTTGTTAATAATCTGTTGTATATGTTTACTGTTTGAGTTCACTTTTATCATGAATTATTATGGATCAAAGGCATGCATGCATCTAGGATTAACCCTACATAAGATCTATCAATTACTGCCGATGTTTGTTTGTGTTAATTTCTCTCTATCTTTTTGTAGCTAGCGTTCATGCAAAGAGAGCTGCGGTAAACTACGCCCATTATGAAGCTTTGAAATCGCTGATCATTTTGCTTGACTCTTGAAATTTTGAATTTTCAAGTGAAACCAAATTGAAACTTTACCGGCCGGACGGGAAGATCGAGACTTGATACGAGTTCACGTCCATCTGATTAATTATCAAATCTATATATCGAAGAGTTTATTATAAAAGTAAAAAGCCTGTGTGCAAAAAAACTTTGAAACTTGTATTTCTGTAGATTCTTCCTTCAAAACGATGTAATAGTGGCGTTGAAACTTGTTGTCGTTAGCATGGGAAAATAACGACAGCACTTTCGAATAAGATATATAATTATAGTATTATGCGGAATGATTAATTCTTAATTTATTGATTCATTCAATTTATCACTCAAATTAAGAAGCTCTTTTGCCAATTTGCTATAAGGCAGTCTTAACATGTCCCTAATGACTCACGTTTAGACCTTAAATAATATGTAATTTTATTATTAAAATCATTAATTTATTTTAAAAATTATATTTTTTATTACAAAATTATCATATATAATAAAACAACTAATCAGATATAATTTTCAAGATAAATTAATGATTTCAATAATAAAAATTTAAATTTGTTGAAGACTTAACATGTGCTTTTATGACATACGTTGAGACTATCTGTTATTGTTTAGAAAAACTATTATCAGAATACTAGTTATCAAGGTTAACTTTAAATATATTAAAGAAATTAAAGAAATATCCTCAATATTAAATAACTCAAGAAATAATATTATAATCATTTATTTGTTATAAATTTTTATCATTATGATTTTTCTTATATATTTATAATCATATATTATTTTTTTTAAATAAAAATATCACGATAATTTTATTTTATTCTTATAAAAATATGTATTCAGTCGCTATGTTCATTAACCCGTCGTTGGTTATGATTATGAACTATTTCTAGTTAATGAAAAAGAATATTCAACTACTAAACAACAAAGACTTGTATTCAATAATAATAGAATACACAACTATTATTATAGTTATTAATATTAATTTGACAAAAAATATTATTGGTTAATATTTGGAAACATGTAAACAAATCCTATGATTGTTAACCGTTATTGGTTATGCTTATGAATTGTTTCATATTATATGTAAAAGGATATTCAATTACTAAACAATAGAGACTATTAATTAGTAATATGATAAACTGTAATGTACATTATTATAATTGCTGAAAATATATGTAAATTGTATTGCAAAAATTTGTTATTATGATCAACAACATATATAATTATTAGATAGTTTCAATGTCTGCCCTATTATTACATTATTTTAAAAATTTATGTTAAATTAATTATTTTATAAAATTTAATAAACTTTTAAAAAAATTTATTAATTTTTTTATTAATTTTTTAAAACTTAATATATTTGCCTTCAAACACACATGCACGTTAGGAATCATTTAAGAAATAATTATCTCCTTACGAAGAAAAAGACCATTCGTGAGTCATGACACCATTTATAGAAAGCTGAAAAGAGCATAAGATGCTCGTCAATATTGATGTCGTCATACATGTTGAATGTACGAGAGAAAATATCAGCTATGAGTTTTTATATCTTTCAGATACAGAGAAATGTTTGCGTTAACCTAAAGCCCAGGGCTGAGAGAAGAGCTGATTGGAGCGCAATTTTTTATGTGAAAATTTCACAAATTATAACTGGATCTTGCAATTTCATTAATCAATTAAGCATCAGAGCTTACAGATACGTCTTTTTCCTAGCTAATTTGTTGCTCATTATAGAGTAAAAATGACATTAAATAATCGGAATCATATCCTTAATAATTAATTAGCGTATCTGTAATCTTCTAATGGGCAAGCATTGCCAATGTCAAAAAGTAGATATGGAATCCAAGTCAAGAGTAAAAATAAAAAATAGGAAGTGAATGTAATGAATTTAAGATGTTATATAAATGAACAAACATGCATGCCCCAAAGCATGTACACCACCATAATCCATAAACAAAATCTGGCCAGAATGGCTCAAGATTAATTAGTCTGAATTTTATCAATTACATGTATAGTAATTCTCAGTTGCAGTTGCAGGGCAAGCAGACTTACAGAAATTCCTCCTGGCCAAAGTTCTCTATACGCTATTATTATTCTTTGTTATCAACTTTGTCGTTACTTGAGACTCCCGTGAATCGATCAATGTGTTGTAACGATCGAGAAACCTCGAGCTCACACATCAGTGGCTCGTAACTCGTGATGTTTGTGCTGGTTCCGCTGCACCGTTGCGGATGCTATGATGCTAGTACAACCAGCTCGCTCCCTCGGTGGTCAGGTCAGGCCTATTGCTACAAATTTACTATTACCCCAAGCCCAAAAACCAAAACAAATTCATAGCTTTTGCCAAAATCAGCCCACCTCCGTTTGAATTAATTACTCATCTCTATGACAAATTAATATGATATGACTCACACTCACCTTTCTTGGTTTCTCTGTTTTTCAAAAGAAGAGAATAATAATGAATAAAGATGCCTGCGCTGTGGCTCCACTCCCTCCCTCCATCACCCGTCAACCAGTCTCATCCTCTCCCATTTGTCAGATTTTTAAAAAAATACGGATATTAATGCCATTATTTATTTCCCAAAGCTCCATCTCATTTCCTTCACTTCGCCCACGAATTCTACCACGTAACTTTTCTATATAAAGACCCTTTTCACGATCTTCATTTAATCCCTTGGATTCATCTTCGAAAGGAGTTCGGGTTGTGGGTGTGTGTCGAAGGGAGCTACCTTTGGTCCAAAATAAAGAACGAGAGAGGCTGTGCCCATCTGCTTGTTCATGGATGCCTCTAAGTTGCGCTTGTTTAAATGGTGTATGCGCAGCTTAAGGGTTTGCATGACCTTGGAGATGTGTGTTTTTCTTCTCCACTCGTTATTTGGATTGAAGGGAGCTCCTGTGGCCTCGCCTCTCTCCCTGTCACTTGTATATATTATTTTTTTCTTTTCTTTTCTATCCATGTAAATGTAAAATGTCCCTGTTTCTTTCTTCGTTTTGATTTGCAGCTTGCGTTGTTCACATTTCGCGTAGGTCTCTGATCGATGCTTGGAAACTTTTGAAGCCCAATGCCATAAGCTTAAGCAACGAGGATGTCTTTCTTACTCAAATGTATTTTCAGTATGGGATCCAGTATCCTTCTTTCAATACTCTACAAAGAATGATTCATTAAACCATGAGAATGGTCATTGTGATGTTGAATCCTAGCCGACATTTTTGTATTTTGCCCATTTAAAAGTAATAGATTCATCATTATTGTTGTTTAAGTAATAACTAAACGAAATATGATCCATTCAACAAATAAAAAAAGCAAGATTACTTTTATGGATAGCAAACACGCTCCTAAGATTCCATTCCCATCTAATATCATTCCAAACAAGAAGATTAGCCGACAAAAGATGCCAGTGTCGACAAACAACCATTTAATTATCAAGAAAAAAAAAAGGCTCTAGTTGAATTCTTCTGCTCTGATTTGCCTTTGCGTACGTTATCAAATGTGTTGATTTCGTTTGAATTGGTTTCGTGGTGAGAATGATTGGTCCAAATTCAAATAACTTGGTCGCCTAACCCATTCAAGAATAAACCTTCTTTGTCTTCTCTTTTTCTCCATTTGAAAGTAGACGTCAAACTTGGCATGGATTTGAACTCCAACCCGTATATCATTACCTATATTTTTTAGCATACTTGAGTGGACTACATGAGTTGTAGAATTTAAAAGGCTCAACTCGATATCGTATCCACGTGTACGGTAGCCGACATTCTAAATGGGATAAGATCTACATTCTCTCATGTGTACGTGTACATTATTGATTATGTATAATTAATGTCACCAAATTCTTTAAATTTTATGTAAATCCAATTAATGGAAATGGGGTTAATTAATTTTATGTAAAATGTTTATTTGTAGTGTTTTTAGATAACAATAATTATAAAATTTTTTATAAATGTAATTTGCTAATGAATAAAATAGAAGAGGGATTGAACAATTCCACAAGTAAAAGTGGAATTAATAAGTTCCAACGCCAATCACGTTAAGAAAATGTAGAATTTGGAAAAATAAATTTGTCTTTTATCTTACTGTAATAATCAATTATAAAAGAAAATGATAATTATTTTTCTCTAAACTAATAGTCACCAGATCCGAGCCTTTGAAAATAGAATGAAGAATAACTACTTGCACCCCTAAGGCTTAAGTACAACTCAACAGTTACTTTCTGACTAAAACATTACATATAGCCCCCGACTAATCAGTAAAATATGGTCAACAATGACATCTCCTCAAATAAAAAAATAAGAACGACTCTTCAAAGTTAGTCTTCAGGACTTGATCGATAAAATTCTCATTTTATATATAATCATAAATAAAATTTTAGAATATTAATTTTTAAATATTATAAATGATCAGTTTTTTATAAATTTAATGAATATTATAAAATTTTTATTAGATTTAAAAATAAAGTAAAATATATATTTTATCTATAAAGTTGATAAATGGATTAGTAAAACTGAATTTTGGGAGGTTATTGTTCGCTTTTTTATTTAAAAGAATGTTGATAATATTTGATCGATCAACTCAATTAGGGGTTTATAAATAATTTTACGATGGGAGGGGTGTATTGTGATTTCTTAAACCTGAGGTGATGTAAAAGAGAATATCCCTAAAAGAAAAATTTAAAGGCAAAAGTTTGGCCACCGGATCTGACCGTGTTAATTAATTCAAAAAAAAAAAAAAATCGCAATGAATTAAATTTAAAAAAATTGAGGCAAAAATAACAATTTATAGTTAAGAATCGTTAGGCACAGCTATCGAATAACAACAAAAATAATAATAAAAACAAAGCAAAACCGATTCAGTTATGGCCAAGTTACTAAGGTCTATAAATGAGAATAACGAAAATGAAAATAAATAGTAGACAGCGTCAGCTTATTATATTAGGGTTTCTCTTTTTCTATCTCTCTCTCTTCTTGGCGGATTTCGGATTCTCGCTCAGGCTCAGCCAGAGACACAGCTAGCAGTAGCGTTTAGCTAGAGAGAGAGAGAGAGGGGGAGAGGAGGTTTTAGGAGAGAGAATGAGGGAGACGAATACGGATCTGTTTGACCCGAGAACAGAGATGGATTCCGATTCTCGTGGTGCTTCTTCGTCCGATGGAAATTTCGGTTTTGCTTTCAATGATAGTAACTTCTCTGACCGCCTTCTTCGGATCGAGATCATGGGCGACCAACCTGATATTAGGTCTGACGGTGATGGCTGTAACAGTATCGCTGATTGGGCCAGGCACCGCAAGCGGCGGAGAGAAGATATCAAAAAGGATGCCGGTCAGTATTTTCTTTGATTTTATTGTTTGTCTTGATAGTCGAGGTTAAAAAAGGAAATTGATGGTAATTTTATTCGATTGCTAGTTTAGGTCTTTTGATTGGATTCTGAGGAAGTTGGGGAAAATATAAGTTAAAGTTTTTAAAACGTTCATTTTTGGTAATTTAATCATCTAAACCTATAAAAGCAAAACTGAATTTGAAGTTAATTTGATTAATCAAGGGATTCTAGTTTTACCCTTTACAATTTTACTGATGGAAGGGTAAAATATGTGTCCAAGCATGGTGAAGAAAGCTTTTTTAACTGATTTTTGTTCATAATTAAGCTAAAATGATCCCAGGTAAATGAATTTTGTAATGAAAGTAATACATGTCGAAGGTAGGTGATGAGGCTGTCGGTACATAGATTAGATATCAGTACATGGCGAATAATTTCTGACGATTGGTATTTTAATTATGATTGTGTAATGAGTGCTCCAAATTAGTTTGGAGAGAGCACAAAAAATTAGAAACTCATATGATTTGGATGTTCAATGTGTGTTCTGTCACAATTGTTAGCTTGTCATGCACTAATCGTTAGTTGTGCAGAATCATTTTTGTGCAATCCTAATATTTTTTGTTTCGTGCTTGCACAAATGCAAACGCGTACACAAATGTTAACAACCAATTGTAGAACTATTATGAAAAATTGTTAAGAGACTGTTTTTGGGTGGGTATCTTCAGGTATGTTTATTATGGTTGTATATGTTCTGGTTCGCTGGTTAATAGCCCTATTGATGTTGATTGACATATATAATTTGTTGTTTTCAGATTTGGATCTCACTGCTTGCCCTGAAGAGCAAATTTTAAATGTTAACCAGCCTGATATGGATGATTGTGTGGGCTGTGAAAATCAAGATGAGGAAGCAGAGGCAATGATTGAACAGTCACCTTCTGGTAGTGATGATCTTTTAAATTTCATGTAATTGGTATTATTTTTGGTTTTAGAAGAAAATTTGGATTAATGGTTTTTAGATGGGGTAATTGACACATGGTATTTGCTGGGGTTCATTACAAGTTATTGTATTTTAAGCCATTTATGACCTTTAAAATCGTGTCAATTATTCTTGCACAATAGAATGTTGTGATAAATTGTTATTTTTTATTTTGTTAGGAGAGTAATTTGTTTCTTTCCAGAGCCCTGTAGTTACCTAATTAGGCAACATTTTTTTTCCCATCATTTTGCACATTAACTAAGGATTCATGGAACTCTTTTAGGTGACGAAGCTGCAAACAGTGAATCAAGCTGGAGCATGGATTGCTCTACGGTAGTAAGAGTTAAAACATTACACATAAGCTCTCCTATTTTAGCTGCAAGAAGTCCATTTTTCTACAAGGTAAGGTTATTATTATTACTTTTTAATATTGAACATGGTTTCTTCGTCATATACACTTATAGATGGTTTCTTTTCCATAAGGCTTTGTTGATTTTATTGTTTGTCTGTTATAGCTTTTCTCAAATGGGATGAAGGAGTCAGAGCAGCGTCATGTAACCCTGCGAATCAATGCATCTGGTAATAGACAAATTTCGCTAGCTGTTGCTTTAGCAATTGTTCTTTTTGTTATTATGGAATTTTCTTGATTGAGGTTGAATCTGTAGCATTGGAAAGATTAATTCTTTTCCTATGGTTCATTACTGGTCCTGGTAGTCAATTGGAATCTTGATTAGGGTAATCAGACAAAGTTGGCTCACAATTGCTTTACTTTTTGTTCTCTGAAACAGAGGAAGCTGCCCTTATGGAGCTACTGAATTTTATGTACAGCAATACCTTATCTGTTAGTACAGCGCCTGCTTTACTTGATGTGCTAATGGCTGCTGACAAATTTGAGGTTGCTTCCTGCATGAGATACTGCAGCCGACTATTGAGGAACATGCCCATGACACCTGAGTCTGCATTGCTGTATTTAGACCTTCCTTCCAGTGTCTTAATGGCTGACGCAGTCCAGCCATTGACTGATGCTGCAAGGCAGTACCTTGCATGCCGCTATAAGGATATGACCAAGTAAGTTCCTTCTTTACTGTTGTATGTTTTCTTTCCTGGAAACTGGAGGTCTTTGTTTTCAATCCATCTTGTAGTTAATATTAATTTTTACTATCGTGATGCTTGGAGGCTTATTTCGGAGTTTTTCTCTTTTGACCAGGCTCCAAGAAGAGGTAATGGCTTTACCCCTAGCTGGAATTGAAGCAATATTGTCTAGTGACGATCTTCAAATTGCATCAGAAGATGCTGTATATGATTTTGTATTGAAGTGGGCCAGAGCCCAGTACCCAAAAGTGGACGAGCGGAGGGAAGTTTTGGGAACACGTCTTGCACGTTTCATTCGCTTTCCTTACTTGACTTGCCGTAAGCTTAAGAAGGTTCTAACCTGCAATGACTTTGACCATGATGTGGCATCCAAGGTAGTGCTTGAGGCCCTATTTTTTAAAGCAGAAGCTCCACATCGGCAAAGAACATTGGCTGCAGAGGAGGCTGCCACTGTAAACCGTCGCTTTGTTGAACGTGCATACAAGTATCGGCCTGTGAAGGTGGTGGAATTTGAACTTCCTAGGCAACAATGTGTGGTGTACCTGGACTTGAAGCGGGAGGAGTGTGCTAATCTATTTCCAACTGGCCGGGTATATTCTCAGGCATTTCACTTGGGTGGGCAAGGATTCTTCCTGTCTGCTCACTGCAACATGGATCAGCAGATCTCTTTCCATTGTTTTGGGCTGTTTCTGGGAATGCAGGAAAAGGGGTCAGTGAGTTTTGCTGTAGATTATGAGTTTGCGGCCAGGTCAAAGCCAACTGAGGAGTTTGTTAGCAAATACAAAGGAAACTATAAATTCACAGGGGGCAAGGCCGTTGGCTACCGAAACTTATTTGCTATACCATGGACTTCATTCATGGCTGAAGACAGTCTATACTTCATAAATGGCGTTCTCCATCTCAGGGCTGAGCTTACCATCGGGCACTAACTCTTGCAATACTCGAGGCTTTTCCAATTGATTTAGCTTTTGGTAGAACTAACCTCCTTTGTCTCTCTCGACCGGAACTGAAAACGTTAATTGTAATAAGTAGGCATGTTGACTAGATACTTCGTGTTCAAGGTTCATATACAATGAGAGTATTCCCCCTTCTCTTCCGCTTGGAAAATGTAAATGTGGTTGCATACTGCAAGCGATCGGTATGTGTTTCGACTGATTTCAGTTCAAGAAACTCACCTTTTGATAACCGTACAACACGTGTTTTTTTATGTTTTCTCCTGATCCATTTTGGTTGATACTTGCTTTTAATATGTTTTTCACTCATCCAATTTGGTTAACATGCATAGTTTTCTCTTCTTTTTATGTTCGGGTTCGGTGTAAAGTGTTTAGATCGAATCCCCGGTTTAAAATTTTAAATATAAGATATTGCATATTTAAAATGGTTTTAATATTCAAATTTCTTAAAACAAGTGATGTAATATTATAATTATTAAATAAAATTTAATTTAATTTTGTGACATACAAATAAGTCACTGATGATTAACGAAGTTAAAACTTAGTTTTTAATCTTAAATTATCAAATTTTGAGTAAATAAATTGTAGTGAATGAATAATTAATATGTTGAGAAAATTCGTCTCATAATTGTTGAACATGTATTGATCAACGGTGAATCATTCCTGGGTGCAAATATTTTGTACCCTGATTGGCGATTACCAAATCCTAATTCTTAATTATTTTGGTAAACATGGTGTGGGACCGACATCCGATGCCTATATAGTAACATTCTAATTCGAATAGAGTTCCAGAGTCGTTTCCCTATTCCCAAATTTTGTTCGTATTGGCAAAACAGGCTCAGTAGCTTCAGAAGTAAAAGATGCCGAAGAACAAGGGAAAAGGAGGCAAGAACCGGAAGAGAGGAAAGAAGAGGCGGACGACGACGTGAAACGCGAGCTGATTTGCAAAGAAGAGGGTCAAGAATACGGGCAAGTTATTCGCATGTTGGGCAACGGACGGTGCGAAGCCATGTGCATAGATGGCACTACACGTCTTTGCCACATCCGCGGTAAGATGCATAAAAAAGTATGGATTTCGGCTGGTGATATAATCCTTCTTGGTCTCAGAGACTTCGAAGATGATAAAGCCGATGTCATTTTTAAGTACATGGCTGATGAGGCTAGGTCGTTGAAGGCTCTTAAAGAGTTACCAGAACACATCAGGTTGAATGAAGGAATTGCTGCTGCCGCTTTTAAAGATGGCGAAGATGGCTACGCTGATGATTATATTGAGTTTCGGGAATGAACATATTGATCTTATCTAAACCCTATTTTAGTTTATGATTATTTTAGTTCTGAATTTGTAATTTTTTATTCTTAAATATAGTTGAAGCAACTAATTCAATTCAATTCAATTATTAATTTGTCTCTGTTGATAGTTGAGTAATATGGTTGTTGATTGAGAATTAAACTGACAATATTTCATTCCAGGTTGGTTATGGATGTGTGCTGTGATATTTCAATGATCTTGATTTGGTTTTTCGCTGCCTTGTTGGTCTTGTCTTCGTTAATGGAGTCCATGCATGAACAAGGATAATTAGTATAAGATTATGCTACAGTCATCATAAAGTAGATTGCAGATAGTTGTATATATGAATTGATTATATGCCAAATATTATAAAAATTTTTAAGATATTCAATACACAAAAACGATTCTTCAACTGGCCCGAATCTCAAACTCGTTTATGGGGATTGGTTTGAAAATTTTCTGCTATTTTATCTATGGTTCAGAAAACGGAATTCAAGCCATTTGCTGAGCGGATTTTGAACAAACTAGTTGTGTATTTGATCCACAAAAGCAAATACACCTGGAACCATACACATAAAATTGTACTCAGAATCTTATTCCATGAATAGACTGAGACATAGAAACGATAAAAGAAATCCATACGTGGCCTACTCTACATTACAGGATACAAATGCCTCTATTATACAGGGAATAGAAGGCGAGAAATTAAACTAATGAGTGGAGACAAATATAAATTGCCGCCTGGTACCTATTCAGCTCCAGCAATCTTCTTCTTCAATGCTTCAATATCTGTGGCCAGTTCTTTTCTGCTTGACTGAGGAAATAAATCAAGAAGTTAGAATTGGATGGTCTTAGATACAGGAAATAAATCACAAAGGTATCCATTTAGTGTCTCTTAACGTATTTGTCCGGTTCTATGTCAAGTTCCAGCCATATAAAATTTCAAACACATGCCACACCGTTTGTTTCCAGGATGTGGGCTATACTTAATCGCAAATAAAATATGAATTTGATTTACAAATATAAAACAATTTCTACTGTAAATGAAAAATATTGGTGCACAAACACAAGATAATGATCCATTCGTATACATATTTTCAATTAATCACGTACCACCAATCACCAAAGAAAACAAGATGCCAATTGTATGTCAACTTTTAAATTCTCTTAATCTCATAATCTTACCTTGAATAGGAGGTATCTGTAGACAAACCATCCAGTGTAACCAAGCCCAACCAACTCCATTATCTTTGGAAGCTGATAACATTAGAATAACATTTGAGATAGGTTAACTATTACTCACAAAAGAGCTAAAAAACATACATGTAGACAAAAAATCACGCGTAATCAGTTAACTTCTCAACATAACAAAACATAAGAAGAAATCATGTGTGTTGTTTCCGAAATCACGTACCAAAGGGATTGAATTGATGGCACCAACAACAATTGATGACAGCCAAACAGCTACAATTGCTCCACCTCCATAGATGATTACTGTGGACTTGTTTTCAACTTTATCCCACTAGTAAACATGACCCAAGAAAAATAACAAACGCCAGTTACTCAATGTAGTTAAAGAAGCTGAATTACTAGAGGCCAGAAAAGGTGTACTATCTCAGATTTTTCAAAATAAAAATTTTTTAAACAGATGTTAAGGTATTCCTCAATATTACAATTGTCAGCTTTGATTCTTACCTTATCCTTCAAGTCTGTAAAAAGTTCATTAGCATCAAGAGGTGACTCTTCTGAAGAAGAGGCTCTGGTCTGGACCGAAGAAAATCTTCGGGACTCTATTCGGGAGTTAAAGAAGAATCAGCAAATAGATTTAAAATTTTCAAGCAATTTCCTTAAATGAAAAGAAATATGTGAATGAGACAATAGCTAAATTGTGAACGAAAATAATAATGGTAAACAAAAGAACAATAGGAAAAGCAGATAATTGATAAAGCTTAAGATGCTAGACATGACAGGGGAAAAGCAGCACAATTAACAACTAGCTGAGGCAACCCAAGCTCAAGTTGTTCCATGCATATATACTCAAGATCCTCAGGTCCTTCAATTGGTGCCCTCGTGTGTGTGTTCTTAAAAACCAAAAGTTGCCTCAATTTGTACTAGTTCCCTTGAACACCCTTGACATTGATGCCCAAACCCAAATGATTTACATAAATACAAGTCATGAAACACAACAAAAGGTTTATCTAATTCAGTTATATCATTCAAAATATGAGAAAATCTAAGAAACATCCGTTATCAATCTGCGGTTATATGGATAATTATATGGATGTAGCACATCGCTATGCTGATATGATACAATAGAAGAAGCACATCACTATACTGACATGATACAATAGATGAAACTTGACATTTAGAATTTCTCTTGAAATCTTTATTGTAAATATTCAATTCAACACCATTTGCGCTGCAACTCAACACAATCATCCCCACCATTATCCATCTAAGTCCTAAACCAATGTCTCTCAATTCTTAAGTAAACTTTTTGCTATACCAACCACAAAAAGCACACACATTTACTAACTCATTATCGCTAGTAATATGTTCTTGATTTATTGATTTCTTCATGTGTAAGTGTAACATAACATTACAAACCCAACGCATGGTTTATGGCCGAAGTTTCACTAAACAACAAAATGCAGCCTTTTAACAACTTCACGATTCACAGTAACAAGTGTGCAGTGTAGTACAATTACCTGGAACTTGTTGAATGGAAGAGGAGAGGGATGAGGTGGACAAGCGTGGAGGGAGGTAAGGAAGAGCAGAGCAGCGAATGGTGGTGGTGGTGGAGGTGTTGACACGTGGAGTCAACACAGCTGTGGCCGCCGCATACGCCGTCGCTGCCATTTGGTTTGATGATTTGATGAGGCAAGTGATACTCTTATCTTCACTCTTGAATTTTGATTTGCTGTTTTGAATTATGTTTGTATATCGGGATGGTTGTGGTGATATTTTCTTGCTACATTTCAGACACCGATTCCTCTGCGTGACACGTGGATCATTTAAGGATTTTCATTGGCTGCCTCCCTATCTGCAATCCACGTTCGCGGGGTCTCTAACACATGGTTTAGGCTACAGATGGAGTTCGAATCTCCTGCGGAAGTTAGTAGCGACTCGTTTTATGTTGGGCTGAATACGTCTTACAAGACCGACTAACGACTTGTCGTATGATATTTTAATAAAACGACATCTCGTTACCAACTATATCTACGCGAATGACTTGTCATCTGTAAGCAAATTGAATGAGTTGCCATCCATACAACTTGAGATTTTGAAAACTGATTTGTCTTTCATAGATATTCGTAGTGTTTCAACTTGAAATTTTGATACCTTACTTGTCTTTCACATAGATATGAATAGTATTATATTTATAAATTCTCTACACGAACTCAATTATCACATTTCATTATTGTATTATGGATATATTATTAGTTTTAATTAATGAAATTACTCTAATCATATCATGTTACATTAATCTAAATAATTTGTTTCGTATAGAAAATTTATTATTGCTATCATCCAAGTATTAATTAGTATCAATTATCTTATCATCAATAGAGTAATTATTATATTACTAGTATTTTGACCTTTATATTTAAACAAAATTATAAAATAAAAAATATAAAATCAAAAGTATTAATAATCTAATCTTAGTATTTCTTACTCAAAACTTAAAGGATAATTTCCTTTTTCACATTGATAGCAACTTTCTACTTCCAGGCTTCCTTCCAGCTAGCCGCAGCCAAATGAGCATGTTTAGATTGTGGATACCTTTTACAGCCATTTGCCTTGAGCATTTGGGCCGGACAATGTTCAGGCCCTGACGTTCTTTTCTTCTTTACTTTGGTTGTACGTTGACTGAGTAATAGCAGAATTTCCGTTAACAAACTCGTAAGTTTCCAAGTGCATCGCCCGGATTACTAGAGGCCGGCCACATGATAACCATACTACTATTATTAGGTCAATCAGTTGTTTGATCATGTAATTGCTCTTTCAAGTTGGCTTTGACAATGTTTTACAACAAATATTTTGTAACAAAGGATCGAATGTATATGAAGTCACCAAGGTAACATATGTAACGACTTGGCTGAAAATAACTACTATCTATTTATGGAGATGTAATAAGTTATTGACTTTTTGTCATCTCTTGCGGAGCTAGACCGTCCTGAGGGCCTGAGGCTTCGTTGGCAACCGTCTGTCACAACCAATTGCGTTGCGTCTAACTTGACCAACTAATCCAACCGACCAGGAATCAGAAAAGAAAAATCATATTCAAACATTGAATACAAAATTAAAGAGATGGAAAGCACCACAACACAACTCAAAAGGATCCTTCCCTTTTTCTTTCCATTCAGTGCCAGTCTAACATGGCATCCGTTTTTTATTAAATATTGCAACTAGACTTCTCTTATTCCAATTGCTGGATTCTCCATTATTAGCCTCTCCAACTCACCCACTTACTCTTTAATTCTTTGGCAATGTCAAGAATATAACGACGAACCAAAAACGTCTTTTTTTTCTCTCTGAAGAATTCAAGACTTGTCATCTTCTTTTGTAAGCATATATCTATTAATTCTTATTTTGTTGCTAAGGTGAATTTGGTTTACCTTCTCAAACAAAGCAAGGCCTCTCTTTATCCTATAATTCTTGCATTGCATGCAACATTAATTGCACCCTTTTTGCTCAAAACATTCTCCGGGAAGGATCCTTTTACAATTTCTGATCGTGGGTGTGCTCTCATTTCTTGTTTGCATAGGAGGAGGAAGAGAAAGTTGTAGCTTTTGAAGTTTTGATCAATAGTTTAGAGATGAGTCTTTGTGATCGATCGGTTGTTTCTTCTTGAAAGTTGCTCGACATGAAAAGTACAAGGAAGGTTTGATGGAGTCTAAAAAAAGTTGGCTTGTCATCTTCCTGATTTTTCCTTTTCTTCTGTCGTCAATGGCATATAGTTCGCATAACCATAATATAGATGCTTTGAATGACTACATATTTGATGGTTATGCAAATGAAACAGTAGGTGGAAGCCACAATACAGGTACTGTGTACGATATTCCCGTCTCTTCTGACTTTTCGGGTGTGCAAGTTTCAGCAGTTAAGCTACGTAGCGGGGCTTTCTGGGCAAGAGGAGTAGATATCAGTTCTCTTCATATCCCAGGAAGGGTAATTACGACGCCTTATGCTAAGCGGATAGCAATAGTCTATGAAAATTTAGGAAATTGGTCTACTTGCTTCTATAAACTGCGTTATTATACCTTGGTTGCTCCTGTGATTGGTTTCACTGCTTATGATGCTTCAGATTTAACTGAAATAAGTAGTGAACAGCTAAACCTCACCACCATGGGAGATCCTATTTCGATTTCCTTCCCTGATATTTTGCTGCAAGACAAAAATATGAAACCAAAATGCGTCAAAATTGGTTATGGTAAGCAAGTTGAGTTTATCAACATGACCGAGCCAAATGTTTGCGTCACACAAGGTTCAGGCCATTTTTCGATTGTCGTTCCAATTCCAGGGGCACCACCGCGGCCAAAGAAAGAAGAGAAGAGAAGAAAATTGTTGTTGATAGGATTTGTGGGTGGATTTGTTGGGTTGGTAGTGTTGATTTTGGGTGGTTTTATCGTTTTTAGGATAATTAAAAAGAAAAAGATGAGAAATATGGAGAGAGAGGCAGAAAAAGGGGAGGCTTTTGATACAAAGTGGATAGGGAAAAGTAGAATGCCTTCAGCATCAATGACAAGAACTCAGCCAGCCCTTGAGCATGATTTTGTTCCCTGACATTACATTTTTATGCTTCTGTCTTTTTTTCCCATTTTCCACCAAGATATTTTATTTTAATTGTTTTAAAATTAGATTAGATTAAAGAAGAAAATATGTTTGCGGTTTGTTGATTCATTTTTTGTTTGCACTTGGATTAAGAGAATTGATAGAATTGTTTGATTAGCAAGTCTTTGTTATTGGCACTTTGATTGCGTATGTTCAATTAGACTTTACTTTACTACATGCATCAGCTAGTCCTTATTAGGACGGCAGCTTTTGGCTCTTTTTCTAGTAACATTCATCCAACATAAACGTAAAAGAGGATACCAGGTTGGTAGATTAATTATTTGATGCCATTTCTATTGGTAGAAAATTTCTTATTATTACTGTGCAATGATAAGTTAAAAAGGAAGAAATACAACTAACTAAATAACTTGCAATGTTTATTGACTGATAAGTTCGTGCATGGCTAGAAATTCGAAATTAGAGATAATATCAACCTATGGGGTTGAGATCACAAAGCTGGTGAAGTGGAAAAGGAGGATAAAAAAGAGAGCCACTTAGAATGGCTCTTGTAAGATGCTTGTTTGCAGCTTCTGTGGCATGTATTCCATCCCAGCTTACATAGTTGTATGGATCCTTACAAGCTCCGGCTGTCATGCTGGTTCCATTAATCACCTTGGTATTTCCACAATAAACTCGAGCATCAAAATTATAGGCACCCCCACCGTGCCCGCAACAAGCCTTTGTACCATACTTCGGTCCTGCTCAAAACAGATAAGAAATTTGGAGCCAAATTCAATTGATTATAGCCCGTATATATTTTTATACATTTGATGGAGACGTGTATTACCCTTTGATGTAGGATTTTGAAAGAGTTCTAGCAACACAGAATGGATGTCCACATAGATCAGGGAAGCATTAGGAAGATAACTTCTAGTTTGGGCCATTGTCTCATTCAACATTTTATTAAAATCCATCACAGCATTGTTATAAGAGATCAGGCAACCATACTTGTCGATGTCCGAACTGTTGTGAGGAAGCTCCACTAGAAATGCAGGATAACAACCAATTGGTGCAAGATTCAGTACAAGAAATGTACGCCCACCTAATGAGTATACCTCCTGCAAATTTGATGCAGCAAAATGACATTGATCGGTAAGGGAAAATGCAACAAGCAAATGTTAATTTAAATTGGGCTGTCTTTGAAGGTACAGCCCAAAGCAAGCTCGGCCCAGGACAATGTGACAGTATCAGGATCACCTGGATCGTGTATGTTAGTTGGGAAACCACTTCAGGAAGATACTGCTTCACACCAGCTATGCCAATTTCTGCTAAGTTGGAAGTGAAGTCATTCTGACCAATATAGAAAGTATACAGAGATTTCCCAAAAATTTGCGGTGAAGGCAGATAGTTTGAACCTAAGAAACAAACAATTTAATTTTTAAGACCTCAAAATAGATGTAGATGTCCAATACTAAATTTCAAGTACATAGTCATTGTACCTCTTTTACTAGAAGAGGGGTATAATTCATCAACTTTAGCCTTGAATTCCTGCATTTGGTGGAGTTGTATAGGCAGAGAAAAAGGGCTGATCCCACTAACAAATACAGTAGTGTTAGACCAAAGCACGGTAGAGGCCAATGTAGCATAGTTGACTCCATGTCTGTAATCTGATCCAACTGATTGCAAATACGGGCTCAGGAATGGCAAACCTAAAGCTTGAGCTGTCAAAGGACAAAATACAGATTCATTGATTAATTATCTCTTTCAGAGAATCACCTAACTTTAAGACATTTTAAAAAGGATAAAGAAACAATTCTAGAGCTTCTAGTTGTCATCAAGTAAAGGTCCAGCCTGGAGTAGTAAATGATTAATATACTGCCAAAATTGCCATGGACCTCTGCCTTTTGTAGATATTCTATTATTGGAATCTATATTGGATGGCACTAATCCAACTTTTTCAAGCTTGGCCTTTTGTCTACTGGTTACCAAGCAAATTCGCAACGCAACAACAGTAAAGAGGTGCTTTACATTTCAAATGTAAATGAAGAATTTGACTCCTTACCGAGAATTGAAACTCTCGATTTCAGGTTCCATATTCTGAAACTAGCAAGCAGCAACAAACAGCCATGCAATGTCTAACATAAATTAAGGAGTTAAAAAGTATGTATTACCTAAGAAATCAACAATAAGCCTTCCATCAGAAGCACGGCCAGTCGGTCTCTTGAAGTAGGTCATGCCAAAAGGACCAGACTCAGCAGGATATGCTGCAAAGAACCCGCCGGTGTCTGTGTTTGAGTCTCCAAAGTTGAAAATTGCCTCAAATTGACATTTTGATTCACTAAACCGACTGAGCATTGCCATCATCATAATCCAAACCACTAAAAACTTGGTCAACATAGCAGAGATCTCCGTTGACTGGAGAGTCATCTTTTGTTGCTAGAGGTATGAAGAACTTGAGACAATTTAGAAATGCCGTGGAAATATCATAAACAGACCGAGCTTATCTTGTAATATAAAGGGTGAAAATGAATGATTCCAATGAAGTTGAAAAGGTGATTTCGACGCTGACACAAGGCAAATGAGAAAGAGCTAAATTTGGTGATGTTATCCAGTAAATAAAATCATGTTACTGACACGTAGGCATACAGAGGAGACTGATGCTAAATTTGCTTTGCCAAGAAAGAAGAAAGAAGAAATCTATTATATGAAGGACTTCATGTCATCAGTTCCAGTGGTCTTCCTTCAAGAGGATAAATCAGGACTCATGACCCATTATACTATGCATAATCCAGCGATATGTGA
Organism: Bursera cuneata; assembly: GCA_026212285.1. Classification (NCBI taxonomy): domain Eukaryota; kingdom Viridiplantae; phylum Streptophyta; class Magnoliopsida; order Sapindales; family Burseraceae; genus Bursera; species Bursera cuneata. Next base: position 36,810 of record JANLJB010031187.1, read on the forward strand.
TGGTTGAGGCCATCTAATGTTTAATGCCTGGAGCTCCATTCCCAGGCTTAGTGTTCTTGCTAATCACAAGTTATTATAAGCTAGTTATACTGCAAATATATCAGGTAAAAGATATGTGAAATGTTGTATACAAATTATCAGAAGTGAATCAACAACTCAAACAAGTACCTTGCTATTTTAGTTCTTGTTAGCTGATCTTTCCCTAATAATCACCATCAAGCTGTGCCCATCATTCAGAAGAATATGAAAGCCCAGAATAGCATAATATATCAATTTAATTTTAAGTGTTCTTCTGTTAAAAAATATAGAGCATTCCAAATTTTGAGGAGGGTTTCAAGATAAGAAATTTCAAGAGTCACGAGTAGTACTGATTAATCACTCCTGAATATCATGGATAATGAAGATAATTTTAGAGATTTTATTGAAGTTTTATTGGGATCAATTACTTTTCTGATGAAAAACTGTTAGCATGAGTTGATTTGTATTTATCCGAATTTATTACAGTTGTATTTAATTAAAAAAATGAAGATAGATATTAAAAAGTTTCTAAATTTTTTTTTTTCTCAAGAGTAATTATCTCAAAGTAAATTTATAAAATTTCTAATGAGGTTATAAGAACCTAATCTCCTCAATTAGAAGCAAATAGGAAAATAACATGTGCATGATTCCTACAGGGCTTAGGCTTCTGTTATAGCTTCTGTAATTGGATGAAACTGCAATTTTTGAGCTGAAACAGGACACTTGGGTCCAAGCGGCCTCCCAAGTAGTCCTTTCTCATTCGTAGGTTCGATTGCCTTGCTATCTACTAGAAAAAGGATGACAGCAAAAGGTCATCGATACATAAAAACAGGGATTTAGCAACACGAGTGAGCTAAATGTTTGTTCAACACAAGGTTCAGGGCCATTTTCCGATTGTAGTTCCATCTTCCCCGGGTGGGTTCATCGTTTTTAGAATAATTATTAAAAAGGAAATGGAGAGAGGCTTTTGATACAAGGTGGAAAGGGAAAAGTAGACTGCCTTCAGCACCAATGATAAGCACCCAGCGAGCCCTTGAGCATGATTATGTCAGTTGACAATTGACATGATTTTATTTTTATTTTTTAAAATTTAGGTTCTATATTGAAGAAGTGAAATTGTTTGCAGTTTGTTCATTCATTTCTTGTTGGCACTTAGATTAAGAAAAATGATAGAATTGTTTGATTAAAATGTCTTTGTCACAGGCACTTTGATTGCGTATTTTCAATTAGACTTTGTTTTGGGTGTGTCGGCACAAACCAAAACACATGTATCTTTAGTCCTTATTAGGACAGGCAGCTGGGCTCTTTTCCCAGTAACATTCATCCAACATATATGTAAAAGAGGAAAACAGGTCGGCAATGCACACTAGAACACAGTTTTGACGCCTTGTTTCCGAAGGAAAGACCCCATTAATTTTAATTATTTGAAGCTATAAATAGAAAATTCTCTTATTATTGTGCAATGCTAATCTAAAAGAAAGATTTACAATTAGAAACTAAAGCACTTGCAATGTTGATTGATTGATAAAATTCCTCCATGGCTGGAAAAGACTATATCAACCTATAGGTTGGAGATCACAGAGCTGGCCAAGTGGAAAAGGAGGATCGAAAAAAGAGCCATTGAGAAGGGCTTTCGTAATAAGCTTGTTCCCAGCATCACTGACATGTATTCCATCCCAGCTCAAGTAGTTGTATGGATCACTACAAGCTGTGGCTGTCACATTGGTTCCATTAATCATCTTGCTATTTCCACAAAAAACTTGACCGTCAAAATTATAGTCACCACCACCATGCCCGCAACAAGCCTTTGTACTATATTTAAATCCTGTCAAGAACAATAGAAATTTATAGCTAAGTTTAATTTGTTATAGTCCCAATAAATTTACATTTGATTGAGAAGAGTATCACCATTTGATGCAGGATTTCGGAAGAGGTCTAGGATTACAGAGTGGATGTCCACATATATGAGGGAAGCATTTGGAAGATCACTTCTAGTTTTGTCCACTGTCTTTTTCAACATGTTATTATAATCCACCACAGCATTGTTATAAGAGATCAGACAACCATACATGTCGACGTCTGTACTGTTGTGAGGAAGCAGCGCTAGAAATGCAGGATAACAAGCAATTGGTGCAAGATTCAGCACAAAAAATGTGCGCCCACCTAATGCATATAGCTCCTGCAAATTTTATGAAGCAAATATGACATTGATCACTAAGGTAAAATGCTACAAGCAAATGTTCATTTAAATTGGGACATGCTTGGCCTAGGACAATATGAAAGTCCCAGTATCACCTGTACTGCGTACGCAATTTGGGAAATCACTTGAGGAAGATACTGCTTCACACCATCTATACCAAGAGTTCCCAGATTTCCAGTGAAATCATTCTGACCGATATACAAAGTATACAGAGATTTCCCAAATACATCTGGTGGAGGCAGCTTATTTGAACCTAAGAAAGAAACAATTTTTAATGAATTTACTTTCAGAACGCTGTCATATTTGTCATCTCAAAATGTACAAGTACAGAGTCATTGTACCGATTTTACTACGAGAGGAGTGATATTGAATAACTCTAGCCTTGAATTCCTTCATTTGGTTGAGTTGTACAGGCAGAGGAAAGGGGCTGCTGTTAGAAGTGTTAGGCACAAGCACGGTACAGCCTGCTATAGCATAGTTGGCTCCATGTCTGAAATCTGATCCAAGTGATTGCAAATATGGGCTCAGAAATGGATACCCGAAAGCTTGAGCTGTGAAAGGACAAAATACAGATTCATTAATTAATTAACTCTTTCAGATATCCACCTAACTTAAAGACATTTTGAAAAGGAGAAAGAGATCAGTCTAGAGCTTCTATTTGTCATCAAGTAAAGCTACAGCCTGGACTAGTAAATGATTAATATACTGCCAAAATTTTCATGGACCTATGGCTTTTGTACTGTATATCATGTATTATTGGAATCTATACTGGATGGCACTAATCCAACTTTTTCATGCTTGGCTTTTTGTATACTGGTTGCAAATTTGCAATTTAACCAGTAGCACTGTGACTTCAACCTGCAATTTGTCAAAAAATCCTATTTCTCTGCTTAATTTAAAACCTTCATTTCTCTTATGTTGAGCAACTTTAACAATTTTTTTACAGGAAAGACATGCAAGGAAGCTCGAGTCCATGACTCTAGTTAGAAAAAAGGTACTTCACCTATCAAATGTAACTAAAGAATTAAATTTCCCAGCAGATTTGGTTAGAAGATATCAAATTGGAACACACAATTCCTGGTTCTATATAAAATTTAGGAATTAAAAAGTGGTATTACCTAAGAAATCAATAGTAGACCTTCCATCAGAAGCACGACCAGCCGGTCTCTTGAAGTAGGTCACGCCAAAGGGACCATTCTGAGGCGGAAATGCTGCCCAGAACCCACCAGTTTCTGTATTTGAGTCTCCAAAGTTGAAAATTGCCTCAAATTTACATTTTGCTTCACTAAACCGACTCAGCATTACCATCATCACAATCCAAACAACTAAAAACTTCCTCAACATTACAGAGATCTTTGTTGACTGGAGAGTCATCTTTTCTTACAAGAGGTATGGAGAACTTGAGACAACTTACGAACGCTGTGGAAATATCTTACACTGACCCCGCTTATCTTATATAGAAGCTGAAAATGAATGGATTCCAAAGGTGGTCTCAACTCTGACACAAGGCAAATGAGCAACAGTTAAAGTTAGTAATGTTGTCCAGTAAATAAAATCATTTAGGCATCACAGAAGAGAATGAAGCTAAATTTGCTTTGTCAGGAAAGAACAAGTTGGAAGAACAAACCTATTCTATGGAATGTGAAAGCTAGGGGATAGATATGGGCAAACTTTTTTAGTGTAACCATGCACAAGCTACATCATGACCAATGAATGGCAAGAGGTATGGTTCCAGGCTTAGTGTAATGCCTAAAATCTTGTCACCCTCTACTGTTTAATGCCCGGAGCTCCATTTCCAGGCTTAGAGTAATTGCTATTTACACTTTGTTATAAGCTAATTATACTGCAACAAATCAGGTAAAAGATACGTGACATGTAAATAAATAATCAGAAGGCACTAAATAACTCAAAAAAGTACCTTCTATTTTAGTCCTATTTAGCTGATCTTTTCATAATAATCACCATTAAGCTGTGCCCATCATTCAGAATTGAAAACCCAGAATACCATAATCGATCAGTTTGATTTGCAGCTATTGCAATATCTGTGATTCTGTTAAGAAAATATTGAACGTTCCAATTTTTGTGGAGACTAACATGATAAACAATTTGAAGAACACAAGTAGCACTTATTAATCACTTCAAATTATCCTAGATTATTATGGGCAATCAAGATAATCTGCTTGAATTTATTAGGATTTGTAGGGATTTCATTTATAATTTTAATTGAATGAACTCCTTTTGTGTTGAGGATAAGCTCTTATAATGAGATTCATACTTATCTTAGAGTTGTTTTTATTACGTAATTTTGAAGAGTTTCCAAAATTAAATTTCTTTAGAGCAATTCTCTCCCATCAACGAACAAGTTTTTAACAAATTTTTAAATTTTTACAATCTTAAACCATTGAATATCCGTTATAAGTAAATACAAACATGTTCATTCAACATGTCCTTTCTAGAGTATGTCTTCTATAGAGTATCACAAATCTTTAACGGACAGACAATAATTTAATTATTAAATATTAAAAATGATTAATAAATAAACATTGGGACAATTTCAAATACTACCCTCATGTTTTGATCTAATATCAGGCGGAAAGCAAGTTTGGAATTTTAATCAACAA
>JANLJB010031187.1:41698-62538 GCA_026212285.1 Bursera cuneata
GGTAAGTATTAGTTTAATAAAAATGTGGAGCTAAGTGTTCTCTTCAAATTTAATTGGGGGGTTATTATAATTTCCCCGATATTCAACACATAAGACCCATCATGTCACATGGACGTACGGAAGTCTGATCGCCCAGGGTGACCTCCCATGAGCTCTTGTACTAGGCGACCTCCCATGGTTGGCGGCGACAACTCCACTTTTGGGATGACCATAACAAATTAACAATTATTATAATACTAATTATAAAATCATTTCATTTACCCCTGTATAATTATGTTATAAATAATCAATTATTTATTATTTAGATCAACAAGAAATCCTCGCCACGTGTCATATACACCTATTTAGAACATTGGTGAGAAGTAAATACAATTTTTTTTGTCCATAATCTAACCTTTACCTATCCCCCAAGTGATATCAAGCTCAAAGAGAGGTGAGCTTGTTGCTTAGAAACTGAAACTAGTTCACAGGTAAAGGTTTTCTAAAAATATCAGTTGTTTGATGTGTTGTAGGTACATAATGAATTTCATCTTCTCTTGAGGCAATCCTTTGCCGAATGTAATGAACATCTCCTTCAAACATTGAGCTTGGTTTGAAGATCCTGTGCATCCCAATTATATTTTTAAGTTACACAAGGCATCGTATGTTTGAAAAGCTTAAATCAGCTTTATGACAATGGGGATTCACCACTTCTGCCTTAGATACTAGCCTCTTCATTTTTCTCTTTCAATGGAGTTGTTCTTTATCTCTTAGTCTATGTAGATGATATATTGATCACTGCATCAGATTCTAAGCAAATTCAACAAGTGGTTATCTTAACAAAAATTGTCTTGAAAAATCTAAAATCACTCAACTATTTTCTAGGTTTTGGAGCCTTCCAATATAGCTCAGGCTTGTATCTTACACAAGCCAAATATACAAAAGAACTTTTGCTAAAAACTAACATGGCTTCTGCTAAGAGTTGCTCTACACCAATTGTTGCTGGAAGCAAGTTGTCTTTAGAAGATAGTATTCCTTTTGAACATCCAGAAGTATGTACCATTGGAGCACTGCAATATCTCACAATGACACTACCAAAAATTTCATTTTTTATAAACAAGTTGAGTCAGTTGATAAAGTCACCAACTTTTAATTACTAGGAAGCTTGCAAGTTGTCTAATTCACTAGAGTTTGAAGAAGTAAAAGATTTGTCAAGATCTTCTATAGAATATGAATGTCGTGCTGTGGCTCGGGCTGCAGCAAAAGTAACTTGGTTTGTCTATCACATGATGCCCAGTTTCTTGGTGTGACAATTTTGGTGCTCAGTCACTTGCATCAAATCTAGTTTTTCATTCAAGAACAAAACATACTGGAGTAGATATTAATTACATTCGTGAAAGGATTGTCTCTAAAGAAGTTGAAATTCGCTATGTACCTACGACACATCAAACAATTGATATTTTTACAAAACATTTATCTATGAACCAGTTTCAGTTTCTAAGCAGCAAGCTCACTCTCTTTCAGCTCAGTATCGCTTGAGGTGGAGTGTTGACCGTGACATCTCAGCTTCAGCTTACGCATCTCAATATCTTTATTAAAGGCTTAAGTATTCAAGTTAAGCCCACACCTATAAGCTTAAGCTTTTAGAAAAGTGGCAAACTTAACATGGTATCAGAATTATAGAGTTATAGTGACCCAACGGTCTAGGTTCGAATCCCCTCCGTGTCATTTAATTAAAAAAATAAAAAGAGTTATTGTTTGGCCCACTTGTAAGACCCTCTGAGGCATGTGAGGCTCGGTCAACGTTGCAAGTGCACGTGAGACCCTTATACGTGAGGGGGCGTATTAAAAGCTTAAGTATTCAAGTTAAGCCCACACCTATAAGCTTAAGCTTTTAGAAAAGTGGCAAACTTAACAATCTTCAACTAAAAAAAAATTATGAGATTTGAGAAACCTCAATATCTCTCACTTAGAACTACTCATACAACTAAATAAAATTTCTGAATGTTATTGCAAAACATCACACTAGGCCACCAATATATACTACATATAATCTCATAACTGGTAGAAATAGTAAACTTACAAATAATAAGAAACATAACTAAATTTTTTTAATAAATGAAAAAATTAGATATATAATCTAAATATGAGATAAACAAAAAGTTATAATTAAATAAGAATTCACATTAATTAATAACAAGGATTTCTTATTTTAACACAAACAGTCAACCAATTGTGGTCATTTGTGCCAAATTCCTAAAAAATCTAGACGAGAAAAGTGTGGGCCATGAAAGATACCATTACCAGGTGGCAGGTGGGAAACCAGACATGGGCGAAACTACAAAAACAACGATGCGACTTTTAAGATAAAAGAGACAGAAACGGACCAAGTTCAGAGTGCCAAAACATGGCGGCTGTAGATATGTTGAAGTACGGGATCGTAGGTGTCGGAATGATGGGAAGAGAACACCTCATCAATCTCCACCATCTTCGTAACGAACGCGTCGTCGTTGTTTGCCTAGCTGACCCTCATGTTCCTTCTCAACAACTCGCCCTGGAATTAGCAGAGTCATTTGACTGGCCTCTGAAGGTACGATATTACTGCTTGTGTAATGTTCACATTGATTTTCATGAACCAATGTATCTATCAGTACCCAGTATAGCAAATAAACAGATAAAGTATGTTATTTGCTCTGTGAAATAGTTATGGAAATTTTAAGAAACTTTTATTATTCTCAACGTGGTTGTTCGTTGAAGCTTATTGCTAATGCTAACACTATAATACTTGTTTACTGAAACCAGTAATAAGTTTCAATCTTAAAATATAAGAAGCTAAGGTCAAACTTCAAGATTATCAGCACTGTGCTATAATTTTACTTGAATAAGCTGTAGCTCAAAAGGTGCCTTTGTAAAAGGTTTTTTCAGGGCATCAGGATCTGTTGGACAGTGGGCTTTGTGATGTGGTGGTTGTGTCGACTCCAAACATGACTCATTACCAAATTCTGATGGACATCATCAACCACCCAAAACCCCATCATGTACTAGTAGAGAAGCCCTTATGCACAACAGTGGCGGACTGCAAAAAGGTTGTTATTCACTCTCATAATTTCTATCCCAGCTGTTTTTAGTATCATAGGTTAGAGTTTGGAACCGGAGATGTTGTTTCCAATTTTGAATTGTATGTTGTTGGTGGGATTTAATTTTAAATTTATTGGTGCAATACTCTGTTTATTTTGGTGGATAAGTAAACTAGTATCATAAAATATTTTCATGTTGTCGATTGGCAACATCATATTTGACTGTTGCATTAATATGCTATTTACTTGAAGAATTTAAACATTGTGGCTGTTTTCTTTGCTCAATTTGAAGAATGTGACTTACCAATAATGACTCCTTTTCTTTGCTCCAACTGTAAAAATAGAAGCTTTATCTGCGATTCTCATGGAAGTCACTCTTGTTGAGAATCCCTTGAACAGCATGATCTAAGAAATTTTATGATTTAAAAAAAGCATTATGAACTTGGTATGATATTTTGAATATTAGCTGAATCAAAGATGAGAGAAAGGGATTATTAGCTGTTGGTATGCTGATAATGTCACTCTATACATGGGTAGTCCGATTTCATTTCTGCATGTTTACTCTTTCTAGCTTCCCCTTAAATTGTTTTATCTACTAATTTTAGTGCACCATGGAATTAGCTAGGTTTTAGATGCTGCAAAGAAGAGGCCAGATATACTGGTACACGTTGGACTGGAGTACAGATACATGCCACCTGTTGCCAAATTGATACAAACAGTTAAGAGTGGAGCTATTGGACAGGTGAAGATGGTTGCTATCCGTGAACATCGGTTTCCTTTCTTGGTTAAGGTAACTTATGCAACTCAAATTTATGTTTGTACTATTGTAACCTTTGATCTTATTGGCTCAAAATTGTTCTAGGTCAACAATTGGAATCGGTTCAATGTTAACTCAGGGGGTACTCTGGTCGAGAAGTGCTGCCATTTCTTTGACCTAATGAGGCTCTTTGCAGGTTCAAATCCTATACGTGTGATGGCTTCCGGAGCTATCGATGTAAATCACAAAGATGAGATATATGATGGAAAGGTAATTTTGTGTTTACAGAATTTGTTTTTTTTGGTAAAGAGACTGTACAATTGATGGCTTAAGAAGTTGGGATACTAGTTGAACGATGGGATTTCTGGTCTGGCAGGAAACAAGATCAATATTTGTTCTGTTAAAGAAATGGTAAAGCCAGTTAAATTGGAAGAATGGCTTCCATCTAAAAATTTGTTTGAAACTAATTATTAAGTACGGTAAATTTGAAAGTACTCCATAATTTTTGAGCTCTGCCGTTTAGTTAAGACACTTTCTTTAACTCTTTTCTGTAAATTTATCATCTGGAAGCTTAGCTTTATGCCATGATAATCAGGTACCACATACAAGTTCTGGCTATTTTTTATCCTTCCTTTTCTTCTGGCTGCCAGTCTTGTTTATTAACAAGCCTTCTCTATGTTTCAGGTACCAGACATTATTGACAATGCATATGTTATTGTTGAGTTTGACAATGGCTCTAGAGGGATGCTTGATCTTTGCATGTTTGCTGAGGGGAGTAAGAATGAGCAAGAAATATCTGTTGTTGGTGACATTGGAAAGGTAGAATTCTCTCTTTCTCTCCCCACTTATTCCGCTGTAGCTTAATTCTTGTTTAACCATTAGGTAAGTTTGTTGTGATTATTACATCATACAACTATGGCCATGGACACTTGTGTATATGATTGCAAATGTGTTTCTAACTTTAATGTAATACAAATAACGAGTTCTAACAGGGGGAGGCCTTTGTTCCCGAGAGCATTGTGCGCTATGGTACTCGACTGGGTGGGAGAGATGGTGTCCAAACTATAAAAGCTGAAGATGACCGAATAAAGTAGGTTAAGTTCTCTTGGTTTTTAATTGTTTTATTCCGCGGACATGGTCAATTTCTGAACAGAAATCAATTCTACTTCAGATATGATGGGTTGCATCATGGTTCCAGCTACTTAGAACACCTTCACTTCTTGTCTGCAATCCGAGGCAAAGGTGTACAAGCTCCAGCAGTGGATTTGCAAGATGGCTTGATATCAGTTGCTATGGGAGTTGCTGCACAGCTTTCTATTGAGAAGGGTCAATTTATTACGATTGATGAAGTCATTGATGAATATAATTGCAAAGCTTCTGTATGACTTTAAAATTTGTAAGTTAAAAAAAAGAAAAGAAAAATGATATATAATGGCGGTGATGACTCTTGTTATCTTGCTTTGCTGAAGTTTATAGAAGAAAAATCGCTCTTAATCTGCTTGCCTAATGATGAAGAAGCCTTTGTGGCTGGTTTAGAATATTTGTGGATTTTCCAAATCTTAAATTCAGCTATTGTTTCCCCTGCATTATACCCTCATAGCAGAAATTAACGTGTTGATTCAATCACGTAACTAAGTTACTTGCAAATTGTCATGTGGATTTGATAATTCAATTCAATAGAATACCATTTAAAGAAAGTAAACTTTGGATTTATATACGAAGTATTATTGTTCTTCCAAATCTAATATTTGACATTGAATATATCGTGTTAATTCAATATTGATAAGGTAAGGAAGATGTTTTGATTTTTATTAAAATTTTTTATTTAAAAAAAAATTATCTAATCAAGTGCAACCTTAAAAAATAAAGATATCTTTTGAGAATATACTAAAATATTTAATTGTTAAGCTACTGAAACACTGAAATTAAATGATGATTGTACTCATGTGATATTAAATTATCACTATTAATGAGCATTTCTAATTAACAATATATTAAATTTGACATCAACTGAACATATTTGACATGAAACATTGATCATTTTAAATTTGATATACATTCTTTATTAAGGTATCTAACAACTTAGTAAACAATTTATCTAAAATGATATATTCCTCAATAAAGATTCAACTTGATTAGGTCGTAAAAAATTAAGATTTTCTTAAAATTTAAGTAATTTATCTACTTAATTATTTTCTCGTATTTTCTAAATATATTTAGATAGGTGCACATATTAACATATTGATACATACTATTTGGATTTTCATTTGATTTATAGCCAAGATCTTCAAAATATATATATTAAGCGTCTTCAGAAATAATTTTAAATTTAGATTTAATTAACGGGTTTTAAATTATATTTCAAATTTTTTAGAAACTGTTTTTAAATGGCGCTTAGCAGGAAAAAGGATGCTCCGCGGCCCTGCTAACTATTATCACTCGATCCTTGGTGCGCACTTTACGCGAATTACGCACCCTGCTCAACTTAACACGGACAGTAAATGCGTCCATATTTAAAATTGTGCTCCATGAAACACTTTGCGGATTACACATTCAAATAACGTTTCTTTTAAAAATAGGCGCGCATTTGCTGCGTTGCTCAACTCGCACCAAAACTTTCTTCTCTTGCTTGCTATTGTGAAAGCGATAATGGAAGACGACGGAGGGGAGAGATCTAGCTTTGTAACCGGTCTCATTGAAAACCGAGCAAAAGAGGTACTCTCTGTTTGGCTTCCTGGAAAACCAAAGAATGTTCAAGAGAATATAATTTTTTATCTTTTGTTTTCCTTAGATACGAATAACTCTATAATCGGATCAAATTAAGTCCGTGCCAGTATTTTCTTCGCCAAACTGATCTTCCAAATCGAATTTCGAAAATAGAAATCAAATCAGTTTTTATACTTTTACGGTTTTTGTTCCTTCTACATTTATTATTATTATTATTTCTAGTAATCCATTTCATGAAGATGATGACATCTAACTACGTTACAAAATTAAAATATTGCAAATGAGAGAAAAAATGGAGATAGTATGTTGATTCTTTTTGGTAATTGAATGAGAAAAAGTGTAGTTGACAAATTTCATATTTCAATGGCTATTGTTTTATCATTGTTGCTCTTGAATCTAACATTGCGCAAGTGATTCAAGATTTATTAGCATTTAATTATGTGAAAACAGGAACAGTAGAGATTCTAAATTTGGGAAACTATCAATTGGAATTGCTAGAATACTTTTTGTTAAGGCTTCGTTTCATTGCAAAATTCCTCAAGGAGATTCTGAATTAGAACAGTAGAATTTGGATTTTATTACCAAAAAAAATAAAAATAAAATCCTCTTAAAAAGAAAAAAGATCCTTCGTTTGCAACTTGTTTACAGATCTGAAGATAATAATCACCTATTAAAGATTGGAAGGTGCTCTTTGAAATTTTAAATCTATGAATAATAATATTTCTTCCTTTTCTGGTGATACGGATTTTCCAGATGAAATTTAGATTGCTGATGAAAGGTATGATTCCTGACTAACACCGATTTTCTGAACAGGTAGGGGTAGCTGCTTTTGACTTGAGGTCAGCTACTCTGCATCTTTCTCAGTACATTGAAACCAGTAGCTCATATCAGAATACAAAAACTTTGCTGCATTTTTATGATCCGATGGTGATCATTGTTTCTCCAAATAAACTGGCACCTGATGGTATGGTTGGAGTTTCAGAACTGGTGGATCGATTTTATGCTTCAGTCAAGAAGGTGCTGTGGTGTCCCTCGACGACTAAAATTTATAACTCCTCTCTCTCTGGGAAAACGTAACATCTTGTTTTTGTTTCTTTATATATATAACATGTTTTAATATGATATATTGATCCATTCAGGTTGTAGTGGCTCGCGGTTGCTATGACGATACCAAGGTTGTATTAAATACTTCTCATTCTTGACAGGAGCTTTAGATTATATGTGCTGATGTGGTATATCTTTGCTTGAATTGTCAATGTGGTTAATTTTCCAGGGTGCTGTGCTGATTAAAAGTTTAGCGGCTAAGGAGCCCTCAGCACTTGGTTTGGATACGTATTACAAGCAGTATTATCTCTGCCTGGCTGCTGCTGCAGCGACTATAAAGTGGTATGAACTTGGTTTTTTTACATATTTAACAGGAAAAGTATATTTAGTTCTGAATCTAGTTCATCCCTGATGAAAATGTAAGAGTATATTATCTAGTGCATGTTCTTTTGGATGTGTGCAAGTGCAGGGATTTGTTATTCTATCTAATTACCTATCAGCTCCTGAGAATATATGCGAATAGTTTATTACTGTCCAAAATTCACATTCTGCAAGCAAATTACTTGGCCAAGAAAGAAATTTTAACCTTTGAGTTCTTACATTTGGAAGATACACCATTTTGCTTCTTCTTTTTCTTCTGATCTTGGTTGGCTAGCCTTTCTTGTTAGATATGGTTCATTAGCTTTAGTTTACATAATGCTGTAACTCACAAACCATTAAGGAATAGGATGCTGCTAGGGCCAATATGGCTGTGGGAGAAAAATCATCGGTCAGGTCCGATCAAAATGAAGATCATTTATTCTGTAAAACTCAGTAAATGCCTTTCTGTGAAAAATACATTTCTCTAAAACTGACTTTTTTTTTTTTTTCCAATTATTCGAATGGTATGTTTTGGATGATGGAGATCATTATGTTGAATGTGGTCTGTTGATGAGGAAACAAAATTGAATCAGATAAAGCCTTAAATCTGTATAAAGGTAAATGTCAATTAATAAAACTCAGAATCATGTAAAGACCAAGTGATAAAGAAAAAACACAATTCCCTATTGTCTCAATCTGCTTTTGAACTATTTTCCAATTACTGTGAACATGTGATGTCAAAATAGGTGTGTATGAAATTCTCAAATTATTGTACTTTTAGTACTTGTGCATCTCTATTATACGTTCATTTGTCAATCATGTGAAGTTTGATTGAGGATTTGAGATTAGCATGTGTTTGCCGACGTCATGGTACTTGCCATCCGTGATTTATTTTCTGCTTCTGATTGTTAAGTTTCAACTTCATGCACAGGATAGAAGCAGAGAAAGGGGTCATTGTTACGAACCACTCTTTGTTGGTATGTGCTTTACAATGCATGCACCTTCCATATGAATTAGAAGGAAAGACAGTAATTAGGGGTTTTGTTCTCATTTACATTTATGTTTCTTTCAGCATCTACATGTTCAAATGTCAGAGCTTGCAGACTACCTCTAGACAGTTTAAAGCCATTGTGAATCTTTTTATTTTTATTTTTTACTTCTCTTTCGATGTACAGAGTTCTAATTCTCATATGCTTGACTCATTATATATATGCATATATATATATATCTGATCCAGTAGCTCCCACTTGGTGTAGTTGAAAATGTATTGAATTTGTTTATGCTTTATTGTGGTGGTATGACGCTTGAAGTTGACTATGATAACTTGTATTACAGAGTATGTAACATTTCCTGCAAGACGAAATATTTCTGCCGTATTCAAATTCAATGGCATAGCTGTGAAAGAATTTTATCTGACAGATAAACTTTTTGCTGAATATTGGGCTTCAACCATTATGAGTTTCTCAATGGAACAGTTTTAACAAACTTCTTTTCTACCACTTGACTGGTTTATGTGACTCTTCACTTATGATGATATTTTCCATATATAAAATATCTGTGTGGCATTAAAAGGTTTCCTTAAGATTACAAGTTTAGTATACTGCTCTTATGAATCCATCCGCCAACAGATGCTACTAGATTTGTACTTACAAATGAATGGTGCAGATGTGTAGTTTCTGTTTACCTTCCATGAAGAACTTTTATACATTACCGTTTATAAATCAACCTCTCTCCGGTCTATCCTTAGCTTTCTCAATAAATTCTCACTTTTCAGGTTACTTTTAATGGATCATTTGATCACATGAATATTGATGCTACTAGGTACCTTGCTTACCTTTCAGATTTCCCATAATATTAATTCTATGGATAAAGTGATATTTCACTAGGTAACTTCTATACTAGAAATCAGAAGCAAAATTCAAATTTCTTTTCTAATTCTCAGCAAGTTAACAGTTGAGTTTATGGCAGTGTCCAAAATTTGGAAATCGTTGAGCCACTTCATTCTGCCCTGTGGGGCCCAAGCAGCAAGAAAAGAAGTCTGTTCCATATGCTCAAGACAACAAAAACTATTGGAGGGTATATAATTGACTGATAAGTTGGCTAATGCAGCACATTTTATTATTAACTGCTTCTGACCTTCTTTTTAACTATTATCATTATAGTTTCTGTTTTTTCTTACCTTTAACAACATTATACTGTAATACATGTATACAAACATACATATATACTTAATAAATGATTTATGCTTCTTTCTCTACAAGAGAAATTTGGACTTATAGCAGCTGAGTTTTTTTCTCCTATTCAAATTTTCTGGGTAACATTTTAATAATGTGGCGATCTTTGGGATTTCTTCTCCAGGACTAGACTACTTCGTGCCAATCTGTTACAGCCATTAAAAGACATTGAAACTATCAATACTCGTCTGGACTGCCTGGTTAGTGTTAAATTTGAATTTTTCAGATTTTTCTGGTGGAGCTATGTTAAGTAATGATCCAATTAACAAGACACTTAGTATTTCTAAAGCATTCTCAATTGCCCTTGAAATTCTATATTAGAAGTATTTGTTTCTTCAGATCTGCGAAATAAAATATGTTGCCTATACCTACTAAGGGTGGAAGTATACATTACTGCTGAGGTGCGATGCTATTATGCTCCATCAACTTTGGGAAAAAAGTACAGAGTTTGAATGAGAAGTTGTAATTATTCTGAAATGATTTGATTGAAAATTTGCATGGCTATTGAAATTAGTGCTGTTTTGTTTTCGTTCACTCATCTTCTTTTTTCTTTATTTTATTTGGTTCACTGTGGAGACAATGTAGAGGAGGGAGACCCTGGAAATATGCTGCTAGTCACAAGCACATTGTGTATAAACGTTAGTGACATCATATTAAAGGCTGCCAAACAGTTATATCTTACTCCCCATAGCATTGTCCATATCTGACACTCGTATCAAAGCTCAAAACCAGAGGCATTATGCTGCTGCCAGCTTAGGTTGAATTTTATTTTCTACAAAAGTTCTAAAGACCAAATTGATTTATTTGCAACTAAGTGCTTAAAATTTATGGTCTTACAACTATGTACTCCTTTTTTTTCTAAAATATCTAGTCCGGGCAAAATTGCCCATGCCACAGTTCAAGACAATTATGTTTCAGAGCCATACTATGTCTTTACTTGTTAAAGAGATTTATACAATTGTTTGACTTTATCCTATAGCCAAGGTTTTAGGTCAAGTGGTTACTTAACATGTTATTGAAATCTAGATCATGAGTTTGTATTTCTATTTTTTTTTTTTTTTTTTTTTGTGTCAGATTCCAAGTTTGGTATTTGATTTAATTTGGGTTCCATTTGGTATTAGTTTGGTCCATGTTGTATGAGGCTTTTGAGTCAAGTGGTTATTTTAATATTTTCGATGACAAGTACCAGGATGAGCTGATGAGCAATGAACAACTATTCTTTGGACTCTCTCAGGTTCTCCGTAAGTTTCCAAAAGAGACCGGTAAGCTAAAATGAATGAAGAAATAACTTTCAGAAATGCTAAATTCCATTTGTCCCACCCATTTAAAGCGAACTTATATGCTCTCTCAGATCGGGTACTTTGTCACTTCTGCTTCAAGACAAAGAAAGTTACAAGCAAGGTCTTGGATGTTGATAATGCTAAAAAGAGCCAAACATTGATATCAAGCATTATTCTTCTTAAAACAGCTTTGGATGCTTTGCCTTTACTTGCAAAGGTTAAATAGTTTGCTATCCTATATTACTGATATGATTTGAACTCAACTCAAACATGTTTCAAGCCTGTGTTCTTGAAACATCTTAGGTGCTTAAGGATGCGCAAAGTTTTCTTCTTGCAAACATATACAAGTCTGTATGCGAAAATGAGAAATATGCTTCCATTAGAAAGAGGTATGTTGCAAAACATTTTGCAACTGACTGATTATATGTCTCTCAATCTTACTTATGTTTCTAAAGTTTTAAGAGTTAAGACGATATCCTGAGTTTTTACATTTTAATTGGATAAAATCACAGGCCAAAATACTCCATACCTAATAGGGCAATTGCTGCTTCTGGCAGTTCCCCTCAGAACTGCAATTCTCACCTTTCTCCTTGCAGTTTTATTCACAATATTATTTACGCTTATCTCAACACAAGAGTACACTATTTTTGCCTTCCAAAGATTCGTTTCTCAAGTTAGGGCCTATTTGATGGCAAAAGACATTCTCACTAGGTTATCCATTGTTTAGAAACCTCTTGTGTTTATCTCAAATTCTTTTGTTTTTTCTGTTTTACATATTTTTGCAAATTTTTTCTTACAAAGCAGGTAGATCAAATCGCAGTCCAATTAGTATTAATGTAGTTCAAAGGAGACTTTGAGTATGCAATTGTCAAGCTCGTTACTGTTACATCATAAATACCAAGTGAGGGAGAAGTTTTACTTTTAAATTGTCAGCCAGTCCAGATCCGTGCTTAAGTGATATTAATCATGCCTGAAGAAATCAGTTAAACCTCTAGAAATAAGGTGCAAACCTAGATAGAAGGAAATAAAGTGACACCATGTCTCCTCCACTCAAAGCAATTCAACCTTAATAGATGATGATTGTGCTGATGATTGTGATAATGATCATGGAACTATCTGATACCATGAGAGTTTTAATTACGTTCTGTTGAATCATGGAACGTCAAGGAATTTATAGAAGGTACAAACCTAGATAGAAGGAAACAAGGTGACACCAAGTGTCCTCAACTTTAAGCAATTCAACCAAACATTAAATTGCTTAATGATGATTGTGCTGATGATCCTGATAATGATCATGGAATTATCTGATACTATGAAATTTTAATTATATACTGTTGAGAGCAGGAGTCTATGACATTTGAACACCATTATGCCCTCAGTTTATGTTATGTTATTATAATTTTAGTAGTTTGGGAACTTTCTCATTCATAGCCTGACAGTGTATTTCATGACCATCTTGTTGTTGACGTGCTATCCAGTAAACGTAGGTTATCAATTCAGTTATATAACAACTTGTCTTCTCAAAAGCTTAACTTATCTATTTAGAATTGGAGAAGTAATCGATGAAGATGTGCTCCACGCACGGGTTCCTTTTGTTGCTCGGACACAGCAGTGTTTTGCTGTTAAGGCTGGAATTGACGGTCTCTTGGATATTGCACGGAGATCATTTTGTGATACCAGCGAAGGTTTTTCTACTAGCTATGTAGTTCAACTTTTTGTCTAATTATGTGATCTTTTTATTGTCATTTTGCCACCTTGACTTGTTTTATTTTGTTTCATATTTTCCCTTTCGGGATGTGGTATTATGCTGTCTGAAAGCTTTTTAAATTTAACTGACAGCTATACATAATCTTGCCAATAAGTATCGTGAAGATCTCAAGCTGCCAAATTTGAAGCTCCCTTTTAATAATAGACAAGGCTTTTACTTTAGCATTCCACAGAAGGACATTCAAGGAAAGCTTCCTGATAAGTTCATCCAGGTATTGAAATATTTCTTAGTTACTTTATGTACAAATTGCTCCTCATTTTATATCTCTGACTTTTATGTGTTTTTGAGATACTAATCAGGTCGTGAAACATGGGAAAAATATACATTGCTCAACTTTAGAGCTTGCTTCTGTAAGTTTTATCATCATTAAACAATTTCATATCTATGTATTCAGAATTGTTTGATGTTTATATTGAAGTTTACATAGTCATTGTGTATGCTGGATGACTGCACTATATCTTCTTCATGTTCAATTCAAATAAAGTTGCATTCGGTTGCAACCATGAGAATGTTAAGGAAGAACCTATTCGGAAAGAAATTAACCATATGAGGAGATAACCAAATGATGAGATCCAGATTTTTCGTGTTGCATTGCAGCATTTAATTACTTCTTTCTATATCTGGTTCTGATAATATTTATACATAATGGTTGCCAAAGGTGATAGCTATTCTTTTCGAAGAATTCTGATACACTGATTGGTCTTCTTGTTTTATTCGATAAAGACCACTATGGAATATAGTGAGAATTTATAGCAGCACCTAGCATTCTTACATGTGATTGCGAGACCATATATATCTGTCAGTGTAACAACAGTATATCTCTCCATCTTTATATTCATGCAGTAAATTAAATTAGTCTTTATGGGTCTTGACAATATCTTCATATTTTTTGCTTTATTGCATGAAATTCGCAGCTCAATGTCCGAAATAAGTCTGCGGCTGGTGAATGCTATAAACGAACAGAATTTTGCCTAGAAGGTTGTGATAGACTAATTAAGAGTGTTTTTCACATCTATTATCATAAGCTCTCAATACTTACATCATCAACTGGCAGGAATTTCTCTTTTAATTCAGTGAAGTGCTTAATTTCCTTAAAGCTCTTGTCCTGAAGCTTGGAATGTCTCATTAAGCGACAACTAATTTACTATCTGGATTTTTACTTGCTAGGGGGCTATACTAAGTGAGTCAACACATAGAAAATTGATCAGTTTCACCATATGCTTTATTAATTGCTAGATACTTCTGGTAAATCAATTTTGGGGAAACCTTCATTAAACACTTGGCTGTCATTATCTTCTTCAAGTACCTTGTTGTTGGGATCACAAGGAGATAGGGCTAATGCGGTAGTGGTTAGCGAATGAGGATAATGACGGATCTGATGTCTTCAAACAGCTATACCAAATTCCAAATAGGAGTTTTTCACTTGATTGTCTCTGATAATTCTCAATGCATATCTCCTCTGATACTAGGATATAAAATTTATAGACATATAGACCCAAACAGCTTTTAAATATCATGTCCTCAAAAAAATTGTTTTTTGTTCAACTTTATGGGTGTTAGCTTCTTATTCTGAACTACTATTATTTTTCTGGAAGTTGCAATAGTTCACTTATTATTTGAAATAATTTTATTCAATATGCAGCTCTGGTAGATGCCATAAGGGAGGATGTCTCAGTGCTAACACTGCTTGCAGAGGTTTTGTGCCTGTTAGATATGATCGTTAATTCATTTGCTCATACAATATCAACTAAGCCTGTTGACCGATATACTAGACCACAATTTACAGGTTAGTTATAATTTGTTTTCCTATGTATTCTGCTTCACTTGGTTAATGCCTGACCTTGTGATACTATTGACAGAGAATGGGCCACTTGCAATTGATGCTGGAAGACATCCTATCCTGGAAAGCATACATAATGACTTTGTTGTATGTCAATTTGATTTTTAATTGCTCATGTGAGATTCTTCTAGGAAGAAGTTGCAATTTTCTCTTTGAGTTTTCTTGAATTTCTGCAGTTCTTTGAATGGTTGATTGATGACCTCTTTTGCAGCCCAACTATATCTTTATTACAGAAGCATCAAATATGATGATCGTCATGGGTCCAAACATGTATGAACCTTGTTCCTAACATGGAGTCAAAGCATTTGATGCACCATGTCTTCTTTTAATAATCAATTACTGGGATATCTGCAGTTTGATTCAAGATTTCTTTTTCTTTTTATATCCATACGTACCAAATTTTGCATGCATTAATCTACGAGACTAGTCAGCTGTTGGTGAGCAATGTCACTCTACCTAAATTTGTCACCACTCATTAATGTGAAGAGCTAATGAGTTGAAAGATCAAAATTTACCAAGGAATGCTGGAATGTCCATGTATAAAATGCATTGCCGGACCTGGATGTAGAGAACTTGAACTGAGATTTAACCTCCTGAATACATAATTTATGCTTTTTCTTCTTTTAAAAAAAAAAAAATGAAAATCCATCTCCCGAGCTGCCTGTTGGGTTGTGGCAAACTGGTGGGGGGTAAACTTCAACTAAAGTTCGTACATCAGCTAGTTTTCTTATGATCTTTTCCATCTACATTATGTTATTGAATAATTTTTTGGCTCAATATCTGACCAAAAATACTTTGATTCAGGTCTATACTTTGGTTTTGCTTTGATTAAATATGTTATTTCCTTCAGGAGTGGAAAGAGCACTTATCTTCAACAAATCTGTCTCATAATTATTCTAGCACAAATCGGTTGTTATGTTCCTGCTCATTTCTCAACTATAAGGGTAGTTGATCGTATATTCACAAGGATGGGTACAGTGGACAATCTCGAATCCAACTCTAGTACAGTATGATCTCCCAACCTATGTTGCAAATTCTTAGTTCCTGTTTTGTGTTCCCTAATATATCACGTTTATTTCCCAACCGAAAGTAAAGAGAAAAGGAAAAAACACCATCTCGTTGGTCCTGTGATTCTTCTTATTAGTTCTCCTAAAAGTTTTGCCTTTTAACTGCCGATTAGAAAGTTCTGGCTTGCTGGTGTAATTAGTCCTCACTAATTACCAGGCCATTTGTTGGTACAGTTCATGACAGAGATGAAAGAGACAGCTTTTGTCATGCAGAATGTTTCTCAAAAGTAAGCGAACTACATAGTAGGAACTCCTTTAATGTGCAATAGCTTCCATAAACATTTGTAATGGTTCAGGAGTCTGATTGTGATGGATGAGCTTGGGAGGGCTACTTCCTCCTCTGATGGATTTGCAATTGCATGGAGCTGTTGTGAGCATCTCTTATCTCTGAAAGCGTAATCACTTGTCCACTACAACGCCTTCATACGTTGAAAAAGTTGAAAAGCATATGAACTCTTGACTTGTCGCAATTTTTTTTTTCCCTTACGAACTTTGCAAAGATTAATATGTTGTCTATCACGGTCTGCAGGTATACAATATTTGCCACGCATATGGAGAACCTCTCAGAATTAGCAACAATCTACCCTAATGTGAAAATTCATCACTTTTATGTTGATATAAAAAACAACCGATTAGATTTCAAGGTGGCTTTCCAGTTTCCTCGGTCTCATTAACTCTAATATGGAACTTTGGCTGCTTTGAATTGACTAACGGTGATTTAATTAATTCAGTTCCGACTTGTGGATGGGCCAAGATACGTCCCACACTACGGACTTCTATTAGCAGAGGTGGCAGGACTGCCAAGCTCAGTGATTGAAACCGCCAGACATATCACGTCAAGAATCAAAGCTAAGGTAATATCTATTCACCAATTGCCTAAGGCCTCATATTTTAGGTTGTCTACAAGCTCGCAATTCTTGAGTTCTACTCTTCTGATTTCTGGCATTTTCGAGTTTTAACGATCGGTGAAAGCGAAATCATAGACATAAACGGAAAGGATAAGTCAGATTTCTTTCAGAATTGTTTGAGTTGGGAGACGAAAAGAATTATATTATATATGTAGAATTTAAATACACGTCAGAACCAAAAAAATTCAGAAAAGAAAGTCCGTATTCATTAACAGTGTCATTTGATGAAAGGTTTCATTTTGTCCATGTCCAGGAGGTGAAGCGAATGGAGACAAACTGCCTTCAGTATAATCAAATGCAGATGGCTTGCTATGTCGCTCAACGTCTTCTATGTTTAAAATACTCCAACCAAGATGAGGATTCAATTCGACAAGCATTGCAGATTCTAAAAGAGAGTTACATCGGCGGAAGGCTCTCAAGTTAAATACTTCTAATATGGCCTCAGATGGAACCAAAGAAATGTTTCTTAAAAAATAAAATAAGAGCTGAACTTTTCCACCCTAGGTGATTGTTGTACATAGACCAGGGCGGGGCAATTAACTCGTAGCCATGAATCTTGATATCCCTGAGGAACCAAAATAAAATCTCTACCCAATCTCTACCAAATCCCATTGTGAGATGAAGTGATTTCCAGAGGCAGGGGTGCTATAGAGATAGATGGATCCGCCATTCATACACAGTTAACAGAGGATAGAACTGTTTTATCAGCTAAAGAGAATTAATCGATTCAATTTCAAATAATAGCCCAGGCTCCCTCCCGTATCCTACCCTCCTAGTCAATTGATTTCCTGGCATATTATTCCTGTTGCAATGGCAATGCCCCTTCCTAGTCAGATTCATTCTGGCTTTGCTATAGCGAATTAGCAATGGTAAGTTGGTAAACCTTCAGCAAGCCCTCAACAACTAGAAAAGTGAGACTAACATTTTAAAACTAATTCACTTGCAAAAACATTAAACTCAAAATCATAATTGAGAATGTATGGCTTCCACAGAAAACATTCCAAGTATTTCAACCTCAAAAAACTCAATATGACAACTATGTCCTCCAGACAAAATCCAAATTGTGCTAACAATACCAAGCACGTCACAAAGATCAACGGTAGCGACGAAGAGAGAGGGTATTGTTCCTTTTCCAGGTAGCTCTGCGTGAAGGACGAGCCTTGTGGTGCGCATGTCCCTTTCCTCGTAGACCTCTGTATTTCTTTCCAGCAGAGGTGAGGCCACGAAGTTCCCTGTGCTTGTGGACAGGATTGCAGATCCAGTTAATTCTTGGGTCATTCCGGATGGCATTATGAGCAGTATCAACCAAGATTACCTCAAAATACTTGTAAGTGGAATCCTACATAAGAAAAAATGAGGAGTGTAACACAAGCAAACATTAAATATATGACCTGAAGGACAACATATTAGCATTAGCATATAAACCTCATTGATCCAGTATGAATTGACAACCCTGAGACCTCCCAACTTCCGGCCAGCACGCTCCTCTGCAACTGACCTCTTGCTCCTCTGAAACTTCAGTTGAGTGACACCCTGGTTAGTGGGCTTACCATACACAATACCCTTGGGAACAGGCCTCTTCCGGCCACCACGCCTAACCCGAACACGGTAAACGACATAACCCTGAAAAGTACTTAATCAGACTCATCAACTGTACAAAGCAAGAAATGAACCAGGGCACTTATGTTTGTACAAAGAGAAGAAATTTATCAGGACAATTCAGTATGAGAATAAAGATAATGAATATGGAATTAGTGATTTAAGTTCATCCTTCTATAACATGTTTTATTTAGTAGCAAAAGCGAAAGATAGAAACAGCAAACAAGAAAAATGAAGGTGGAATCATTGAAGAGTATGTAAAACTATTCAAGCGATCAAAAGTATAAAAATGACATGAACAGTGACTCTTTTAGTACAAAACAATAGTAGCACAGACTCAACAGATGAGAATCAACATTACAATTTAGGTTAGGTACAAAAATTTCCCCACATAATAAACCATAGATGGAATATACACAGGGAAATTAAATAAAGTATCAAACCAAGAATTAAGTCACAATATCAAGAAAATAAAAAGTTCAGAAGTAATAAAATAAACCAATAAATGGCAAATGATATTAGCATTTGACAAGGGAAATAAAAGCACAAAACAATGTATCGGATCTTGACAAAAGTGAAATCCAAAAATAACAGAATCCACTTGGTCAGATGATCGATTAGTAGAGTTTAATATAGCTGGTCTCAGGAAGTACCCCATCATTGTATGTAAGCACCCCATACAGAGACGACTACACATCAAGGTACCGCTTAACCAGCAAGGCTGATACAACTCAATACTATATGCATTAAGCTTAGTACAGAAATGAAATTCTCAGTTTCATCTCAATGTCATCATAATCTACACATACAATGAACCAAAGGTACAGAACTTCTTAGGCTTCCTTTACTTATGTATCTCCTAAAAAGTAAATAAACTTCTCTATCAAACAAAATTACAACAGTGAAATGCTATAACTTTCTTAACCAAGATAAACCAATCAATATGGAATGTTCATAACGAGCATGTAATTCTCCAGATATGCCTAGCAACAATTTCAGTAACGCATAATTGTTTATTATAACTATAAGATTTAAGAAATTTTAACTAGAACAAATTTTAGGATCCAAAAACTCCAAAAAAGCTATATATAGTTAGGACCAAAATCAACAGCACCTGCTTGGCCTTGTAACCCAAGCGGCGAGCCTTGTCAGGTCTAGTGGGATGATTAACCCGAACAATAGAAGGATGTTGGCGGTACTCCCAACACCTCACCCTCTGCAAGAACCTCATCACATCGGATTGCTTCTTCCTCCATAGCTCCGAGACATACGTGTAAGCCCCTGTTACAACGAAGACATTAAAACCAAAAAAAAGAAACGCCCAAGACTATTCAATCATGCTTTAGAAACTACCTAACATCCCCTTCCAATATAATATTTCCTAAACACAAAAAATCAAAACAGTTTGTGCAAAATGTATTTAAGAAAACCACCACATTCAAGTCATTTTCAAGACCAACAGTTTTCTACTGAAAAAAAAAAAAAAGATTTAATCATCTAAAGACGAATCCAGAATATAAAAATAAGCACTTATTTCCATTTTCTTCCATTGCACTTAAGATTCGCATCGGCAACAAAATGCTAATAGAAAGCACGTGAAATCATAGCAAGTCATAACTGATTCTACAAATCTTAGTATATTACCACTAAATCGATCACTAATTACGGCAATAAAATCATGAAACAGAAAAGATTGTAGAAAATAATGGAACACATTGAGCTCGTCACTTTTTCACGTAACTAGAGAGGAGAACGAACGTACCCATTGGATCAGAGCTGAACTGCGCAGTCTGTGCGACTAGGGTTTTCGCTTACAAAGAGAGCTAGGGTTTGAGGACAGGTTTAAGCGTTATAAAGCTGGAGTGGCAAGAGACGAGAGATCTGGGCCGTCCATTCTAATCGTATGCCTTATATCAACACTCAACACTAACGACGTCGTTTAGATATTACCACCCACTAGGTAGCCATCCTTGACCATATAAAAATGGGACAATTTCAAATACTACCCTCATGTTTTGATCTAATATCAGGCGGAAAGCAAGTTTGGAATTTTAATCAACAAGACCCCTGAAGTTTGCTTTTTTTAATCAACTGCTAATTTTAACCCTTAAAAATACATAATTACCCCTGCTGAAATTTTTTTCCTTAATTTTAACACAAAGAAAAAATAAATAAAAAATAAACAAATCATACTCCCATA
>JANLJB010031188.1:0-62966 GCA_026212285.1 Bursera cuneata
ATACGATACTTGGACTCACCGAGGACTATAATTAAGACTACCTACACTTGGGTAACACTTTCTAAGATGTAGCAATGCGGATTGGGCTGCTTCAATAATTGATAGAATATCTACTTCAGGATATTGTATATTGCTTGGAGGAAACTTTAGTGACATGAAGGACTAAGAAACAAACTTTAGTAGCAAGATCAAGCGCTGAAGCGGAATTTCAGGCCATGGCACATGGCATTTGTGAGTTGATATGGATTAAAATTATTTTGAAGGACCTAAAGGTAAAATGGAAAGGACCAATGTGCTTATATTGTGATAACAAATCGCTATCAATATTGCACGCAATCTGATTCAACATGATCAAACTAGACATGTTTAGGTGGATACACACTTCATTAAGGAAAAACTAGAAAGTACTATATGTTTTAACACGTGGATAATTGGCAGACATTCTAACTAAAGGATTGACTGATAGGTTCAACATTTGAAAAGATTACACGCAGGCTGGGAATAGATGATATCTATTCACTAGCTTGAAGGAGAATGTTGGAAATATGAATATTTTAGGAAGTTTCTTTCTTTTCCAGATTCTCTCTAATTAGAAAGTTTTTATTAATTTTTGTGAATTCATGTCTGGAATTATGCTCTAAGCATTTATTTACTATAACTTAGTGAAATGATTTTTACTAGTAGTGAGGACTGATTGAATCTGAAGTTAACCTGCTCTTGTATTCTACTTTAGAAGCACACAAAGTATACGCCTAATTACCATTATTATTGGCCTAATTACGTCTTTTGCTTTAGTATAATAAAAAACTACCCTGTTAGAGAAATCTATGAAACATTTTTTTTTTTTAATCTCGTGGAGAACAAATAAAATTAAAATGTCATCGGACAATCGCAACTGAACATTAAATCACTCTCCCTATCCTTCCAAAATAATTCAACAATTCCAAATAAAAATCGTCTTAATCAAATCATAAACATAAAAATAAACATCTTCTTGTCCTCGGCCTTGCGCGGCTAGCCGTGTAGGCCTGGCCAGGTCAAGTCATGCCCATACGTGTGGGCCTTGATAGACAGGCTAGGCTGCGAACGACACCATGCATTACCGTTGCCGTTGCCGTACCTCCATCCAAATTGTAACGAACAGCACCACACAACATAGCAACACCAAGCCAAATGAAATCGACAACGAGTAGATTTTCTATTGGTTACTTTACATTGGATTTTTTTCCTTTTTATTTTATTTTATTTTATTTAGCATTATAACATTTTTAATGTAACTACTCATAAGTTAGATGCACATTATAGTTAATTTATACTTCTAGAATAAAATAAACTTTTCAAGCTTTTGTTAGATAAAAGTTAATAAATTGAGGGCCAGTTTGAGACTGTTGATGCTTAGAAAAAGAAAATTGATTTCTACCCTAAGGGAGAAATAATCAACTTATAAATAAAATTTACAAGTTTTGATAAATCAATTTGTTCAAAAGCAAGATAGAAGAATTTGAGATTTTTATTTTTGTAACTTTTATTATGCACAAATTACTAAAAAATGAACAGGTATATTATTCTTTTGTAATTTTAATTATTAATATTTTATAATTAAAAATATTATATATATATATATAATAATATTTTAAAAACTTATATTTTTTTAATTAAAGTAACAAAAACCATGAACCATAGAGTTTATATCAAAGTTTAAATAATTAAAGGTTTCCTACTTTTGAAAAGTTTTATACTAATGAGAGAGAATAAATACATATCTTAACCATTCACTGACATTAAAATTAAGGTCTTATTATATCTTTAAAAGTTTAGACAAAATTAGGTTAGTGGAGAATCCTTATTGATCTCTAAGATAATTTTACCACATAGTAGCTAAGTATTATTATTTATTATTTCAAAATGGGATGCAAGATCATAGCCTTTTAATGAGATGTATTATATAACAAAAGCATTTTAGTATAATCTGTTGTAATTAATAATGACAAATTAATTACATAAGATTAATTTAACAAATTGATAACAAAATAGTAATTGTACTAATTAACAACTGAATATTAAAATAGTTTAGTAAATAGCATAGTAATTGAACTATAATAAATGAACTATAACATACAATATAGCAATAATATTTGAACAATTATAAGAATATAAATTGCTAATATAAAACAATAGCAAATATATTAACAAAGAATAAGTTGCAATATGAAATCATCAAGATGTGAACTGAGATTTTTTATTTACTTTTTAAAAATTTTATTAACTTATAAATGGTTTAATCAGGGTATATGGTTAATTTTCCTTATTAACTACCTAATAAAAATAAGTTAGATGTAATTTTGTGATAAATTTTTTAAAGATGATAGAGGTTGATGGAAAGTGCTTTTCTATCTAACAAATTCTTGAAACCTCGATCGGTAGTATGTGAAATTTACAAAATAAATAAATGAAAAATAAAATAAAAATCATCTAGTTCACATGCTTTTTGTCAGGCTTTGGTAGATTTGTAGCATTCACCTCTTTATTGAAGGCTAAAAAACAATTGAATATGCATTTCTTTTTGTTGTAAAGATCTAGTCTATAATTGTAAACTTCTTATAGAAATTTTAGACGTTCAACTCAAAAGATTGGTCGTTCCATCTAATCTTATAGATGGAATCACCAATTGTTATTGTAGATATCAAAAACTTTTTTGATTATCAAATGTGGGTCAAAGAAGAATCGAGCTAAATTAAAACTTGCTCGATTAGTCTTACATTAATAGATGCATTAGCCAAAAAAATATCTTAGATATTGAATTTATTTTTTCTATAGCTTGGAAGCATTGAGCGGCACCCAATGCATGCACATGGAACTGCTGGTATTCTCCTAGTCATCTTAAAATATAAGTACCAATAAATAACGAAAATAACCAATAAAAAATTAAAAGAAACAAGAAACTAACTACATGTAGAAACGCACAGCAA
Organism: Bursera cuneata; assembly: GCA_026212285.1. NCBI lineage: Eukaryota > Viridiplantae > Streptophyta > Magnoliopsida > Sapindales > Burseraceae > Bursera > Bursera cuneata. The sequence continues at coordinate 2,970 of JANLJB010031188.1, forward strand.
GCAAACTAATTATCATTTCAACATCCGACACCAAATTATACAACGCACAAGCATAACGAGTATATATAACATCTTAAGCTGCTTTATTCATTAAAGTTAACAAGATTAAAGAGGTTTCAGTTTTCTTCTTCTTTTTGGTCTTGTCTCCATCATCTGCTTCTTCCATGCTATTGAGCATCACCTGAAAAACTAAATGAATAGAAAAACAAAATAAAAATCAGTCAGGACCTCTCTCCTTATGTGTTCAAGAGAACTCAGGATTAAATGGAGAAAATAAAGGCTAAGGGAAGATTATTGTATATTTTTTGAGCGACGAAAACAACACAGATAAAATTAAGGAGACTACGTACGTTAATTAAGGTGCATTCTTTCCACCATTGATGAACAAGAAAGTTTGAGCCCAGTCTAGCTTTTCTTGTTCCGGTAGCTTTGTTTCTCCATTAAATGGGCTCCACTCATGGCTCTCCTCGTTGGTAAGAACCCATGTTATCTTTTTAGGTGGATTTGCAAGGTCAATACTTGGAGCTCTTCTCTTCTTCTTCTTCTGTTTGCTGCTTGATTCAGGTTTGGTGCTTTGTGGAGTACTCTGCAGAGTTATAAATATGAAGTAATCTACACCTACAGAAGCTAAAAAGAAAAACAGATTTTGAAGCTCACCGTAGAATACTCCAAAAGTGATGCTTCAGCTGCTAGAGTTTGCTGATTTCCTTGGTTTTGCAAATTTAAGTGTTGAAGAACAGATTTTAGTGACCTGAACTGCTTTCTTGTTCCTGGCTCATAGAAGTACTGCACATTTAAAGCAAATTCATTCAAGTAAATCGCCAAGTTTCTTTAACTTTTATCAATTAGCTGTGTATATATAGTTTGGAAAAGACACTCAAATAAAGATCATAAAAAGCCATTCTATATATAACAGATACAATGAAAGCTATAACAATTAAAATATACTCTGTGTACAGTAAAATAAGAAAAAGAGTCTAAGATCAATTAGATCGGGAGTGACTGTGTTTTAAGTGAAAAGGAAACAAAAATTTTTAGAAAACAAGGTTGGTTATAATATTTTCATAAATTCTAAAACCTAGTATAACTTTAGAAACCGAAATAAAATTGTTTCTTAGTTTTCATTGTTTTTAACTCTGAAAATATTTATATATGAAAAGTATTAAGGTACAACTCAAATTTTTGAATTGTATTGAAATTATAGATCGTAAACCAGAAAGGTTCTTAGTTATATCTTTTCATTATATGAAGTGATTCTGAACTACTACTATAAGTAGGGTTGATATGATTATGGTTGGATGTTAGTATAAATTAAGATTTGATGAATTCAAAAATGAACATTTGTTGTGTGAATGAATAGATAATACATATGTTTATATATATCTATTAAACATGGGTAAACACATTTATATGTATGTATATCCATTGACATTTATATAAAATTATACAAACATGTTTCATTAGAGATACACATCTATAAAAATGTATATAGACATGCATAATAAAACACATATATAATATACACAATATATGCAAATGATTAGGACACTATTATCAACTAAAAGTAGAAAATGAGAAAATCACTAAGCCATTTTGAGTAGAATTGAATCTCGTTAAAATTTTAAGGGTCAGCACTAAATTTCATCATCATATGCTTTTCTAAATCAGAAAAATCTCTTGATTACGAAAGCTCATAGGGGGAAATCAAATGACAGCTTCACCTTAAAGAACATCTCCTTCATTGCATGGCCGTAGAGGTATGTTGCCAACATTAATTTTCTTTACCGAAAAAAAGCAATTGTATAATAGAAAGGAACTATAATTAAATAAATAAAGAAACAAATAAAATTAAATGAATTGTTTGATGGTCATGTCCTCGTAGAAATATAAATGAAGTCAGTGTGTTAATTACTAAAAATATCAACAAGAACCAAGAGCCCCAAAGAATTTTCTATTACAATTAGGGATAGAGATATGCTTGCAACAAAAAAAAAAAGAAGGATGGATATACGTATATATATAATTGACAATTCCATTTTCAATTAATAGAAGGAACAATGAATTGAAGCAGAAGAATTAATGAAAGGTATAATCTCCAAAGATTTTATTTAAAACGAGAAATAATCAAACCTTAGATGAAATTATAGATAAAATTTTCAACTCCATGCATAGATAAGAACGTAAATAACAAATATTTAGACAACACTCTATTAAATTAAGTAGAAAATGAAATAAATTTTAATTATGTATTTTATTGATAGTTGAATCTCATTTAATAAAACCATGGTTGTGAAATCAAAGCTTCGTAGGGTCTTTCTGTGTAGGTGCAGGCAATCCACATCTTCACAAATATGTCTATTTTATCGAGCCTCTCTCCGAGACAGTGCCCAGATCGAAGGTTTAAATTTTTTTTTTTATAATATAATTTAGTATTGTCTAGAACAAAAATGCACATATATCAAAACAAATTATTAAACTTTATCAATATAAGCAATTGCTTAAAGGATCACAAATTAAATCAAAACCCCAGCATATATTGGGCCAAATGAAAAGCTAAATTTTTAAACTTATCGTAAGAAATTTATAATAGCCAAAAAGATGGAAAGAAATTGAGTGAGCAACCTGGTCGACCTTCCCAATGTATTTAGCACTGGTGCGTAGTCTTTGCTCTACTTGCCATCCGTCTGGCAATCCATATTCTTTCCCATCTTTGTAGTCCAATTTGGTATGTTTAGACCTCTGACGACCAGGACTCAATACCGTCAGGGGCTCGGCCTCCACAATCTCAAGTCCATGAGGTACAGCTAAACTGTTGGCCTGCTCCATTTCTGCTTCTGCAAACGCACTCAACACGCACTTAGATAGGGGGTTAAGAGAAAACTGAGTTATCAATGTGGCAGGAGTGAAGAATTGACTTTGTTCTTAATCGTCTGTGTGCGTGAGAGAGAAAGAGAGAAATTCATTTCTGAGTTGTCATCTACATGCAACGAGGCGCAGGCTGGCACGTATATGAGAGGAAAGAAACGGCTTTGCTATAGTTGGACAAAACAAATTATTGTAGAGATTTAATTAGGATTTCCATATCTTATTTACATATATCCGCAATAATTAAGAATGCTGTGCTTTATTACCATATTTAACCTTTCTTCATTTCATCTGGCCTGCCCCCATGTATTCTTATAAAGAATTCACAACTTGTGATCTGATCTCATCCTGTAAAGCTCTCTCTCTCTCTCTCTCTATATATATATATATACTGGATTGGCCAATTAGTTGGCTTAGCTAATGTTTCCTTTTGCAATATTAATATATATATATAGCTTCAAGTTTGTTTTATTGATCAAACATCACCAAAAAAAAAAAATGTATTCACTAAATGATTAACATATACAGAGTAAGTGCCCCTAAAAGATTTCTTCAGCCATTTGATTAAATTAGTAGTTCTCATTTTTCGATTGCTAATTATATTGTTCATGCCATAAGTTGCAGTATATTGGGTAACAACATAAATGTATGAGAAATAGAAATGGATGAACAAGAAAACTTTTAAAGAGTTTTTAAATAAAACTAATTATTAATTGTTGCTGTACCGGAATGACCTAGAATAATTAAAAAGGTTTCTAATCTAAGAAGTGATTTTTGCCATTATTCTTTAATCTAACTAAACAGTCGACAACGTCGTATTCATCATTTGGGTCATAATAAGGTTCTGGAAGGGTCTCTATATGATCAAGGGGATCGAAAATATCAGCAAAAGAGCCCAGCGTTGAAGGTGCTTCGGCACTGCCCTTTCCTCCAGGGTTAGCAGCTGGAACAGGTTGTCCGTTTTTTAGCACATCGGTAAAAGATCCCAAGGTCTCAGCTGCTGCAGCTCCTTCCTCTTCGCCAGACTTGGCAGCTTGAACAGGTAGGATATTTTTGTGCAAATCGGCAAAGGTAACCCAGTTTTCATCAGCTACAGCTCCTCCTTCTCCAGGTTTGGCGGCTGGATCAGCTAGTATTTCAACTTTAACAACTGGAACAGTTTCTTCAAATGGAGCTCTAGTGCTTTCGCCTGATCCCTCAGTCTTGGCAGGAACAAGGTTGAAGGTTGGAGCTATGCCTTTTTTCAATTTTCTTGACTTGCCTGAAGAAGAAAACTGCGATGGCCGGCCTAGACTCTTCTCTTCTTCTCTTGATTCCTTACTTCTCTTCCTTTTATTTTCTATATATTTATTATACAAACAAAGAAATAGGATACATATATATCAAGTTGCATAGAAAAACTTATGAAGGACAAGTTCATGAAGTCAGTTTACTGATTTGAGTATCCAACGATAACTCATCAATTACTTCAGTACTGGAAGAATGAATTTAATTAATAATATGCGTACCTTGTGTCATTACTGTCTTGACGAAGCTATCAATGAGTTCATCAAATTCTTGGTCCATAGAATCCTCAACCGTGGTTACACTGGGTTCAGATAAGTATCCTACATCCTCTTCTGGTTCTTCATTGTACTCAGAGTCAGAGAAGACTATTATTAAATCATCTTTGGGTTCGTGATTTGTCTTGGAGTCAGATAATACTACTCCTGCGTCATTATCCTCTTCTGGTTTCACATTGTTCTCGGAGTCCGATAAGAATTGTGTATCCTCTTCTGTTTTCTCATTGTTGTCGGAGTCGGATAAGACTTGTGTATCCTCTTCGGCTTTCCCATCATCTGTATCGTCTTGGGTTTTCTCATCATCAGTATCGTCTTGGGTTTTCTCATCATCTGTATCCTCTCCGGCTTTATCATCATCTTCCTTGAAACTGGAGTATTCCTTCGAATACATATTGAGGAGACCGTTGTAAGCTGCTGCGAGAAATTCCTCGACAGCTCTCGCTTGTTCTTCACTAATTACAGGGACAGGTACAGATTGTATCTCCTCGCGGCCGTCGGAGATAGTTGCAAGTGCGGATCGGGTCCTCTTCAACGATTTTCTTCCCTGTGATAAACCACTACAATTAATTAATCAGATGGTATAATATAACTAGCTGGCTTTTGCCTCTATGTATCATAAAGAAATATAACTCACCGGAGAATCATCTTTCGGCGACCCCTTTGCTATCTTCTGCAAATGGCGTGGACAGATAGCATATAGTATAAAGTTGGATACTTCAACAACTGATCGGAAAGGTTCCTCTGATGTCTCATGCTGAAAATACTGCATGGAACGTTCAATCATATTTCTGTTAGATGAACAATATATGTTGACCTAAATATGTATATCACTTCTCATTGAGAAAACAAAAATACTATAATCAAGTGTGGTAGACTATTTGTACAAATATTTCATTACAAAAGAGTTCTATATTTTGAAATTCGTAATCTATTAAACTAAGAGTACTCTATAGTTTTCTTTCATATAAGACGTGACAGAATCTCTTCAAAAAAATTATATCTATAGTTAATTAAAAAAAGAACTTTTTTTATTTTTTTATCCTTACATATGTGAATCGTTGCTTGTCTCAAAATTTAACCTCACAAAAGGTGATGAACCAAACGAGGCACTGAAATTACCGTATCAAATTTCCCATTAGCGCGTTGTTTGCGCTGAAGCTTCCAACCTTCTAATCTCAAAGACAAAGTAAACCGCCTTTCATACTCGGCATCCGGTTTCATTTGTTCTAACAGGTGGGTAGGCACAGATAACTGTAGTCAAACGACGCACCCAATTTTATAAGACGAACAACAATGTTAAGCTTCGATTGAAATTGATTGATATAACTGTGCATAATGTAACTTGATAATTTGAGAACAAAATATACCTTGTCTAGGTCCACATCATGAGCAGCATAATATTCTTGAGGAAGCTTAAATGATGTTCTTATTTCCGCGACTAACTTCGCCCTGTGTCGTTGTTTCTGCAGTGTAAATTGTGGTTAAAATAATAAACTTTATTCCACCACGTGCGTGCATGGCTTCAAAGTTGAACATGAACATGAAGCATGAATATGAGCACACAGGTTCTTGTGTTTCTCCTGAAAAAAAAAAAAAAAATTGATAAAATACCTCATTATGTTCAGAAAACCAAAAGGATATTGGCATTGCCTCCACAACTTCATTTGTTGTCTGCATTTCTACTTGCGCCAGGGACTGTTGTTTAACTTCCGTCACTGCTTGCTGTAACATATATATCTTGTCAAATGATTAGCGTTAGTTGTGCAAATGATATTGAGATATCAAGAGAAGAGAACAGGTAACTTACGAAAACCAATTCTTTGAGTTTCTTAGAAAGTTGGCGCTGAAATTCTTCTTGATTGGTTCGAAGATGACCCAGCGACTTTGTTGCTTCTGGAGTATTCTGCATCATATTTTTCCCGGTGAAATTTAACAAGTTTTTATCAAACAATACTGACATCCTCACCAGGAGAGAGATCGAATCGAGGCTTCTCTTATGGTTACTGAGAGGAAGAGTGGTTGCAGAGTGGCTTTGTGTGAAGGTGGCACGAAGAGAAATATATATATATATATTGTATATTGAAGACGAGGACCTCTTGAAATGGTCATATAGATTCACCAAACGGGATTATGGCAATGACACAGAAAGTATTATTATTGTTATTCCATATTTGAAACGTTGTTCTCCATTTAAAGTAACAGTTCTATAGAATTCCTATCGGATTTTGATTGTGCAAAGAAAGGTAAAATTGAATTAATTTACCTAACCCAGTGATTCAAATTGCTGCCCTGTACTCCATATTAGCATATTTTGGCGTATTTATCCAAAGGGCGTTCTTGTGCTACTGACTGCCAATTGACCAATCGTTGGCACATTGAAGTAATTAACATAACTCCATGTGTTCAAATTTAGTGATCCACCAAATGGTTTTTTTTTTTTTTTTTTTTTTTTTTTTTTTTTTTTTTTTTTTTNATTGTTTTTTTTTTTTTTTTTTTTTTTTTTTTTTTTTTTTTTTTTAAAGTTGACAGTTGATGAAATAGGATTTTGCTTGAATTCTTCTACCACTATAATTATACTACTTGATTATAAATTTCTAATGCTTGTCCAAACAGAAATTTCCTTTACTCATACCCTAGCTAATGATAATGAAATAGGATAGAATGCATTGAACAAAAGAATAAAAGATTACAAGAAACCTGTGGATGGCAAGGAATAAGAGATCTCTTGTCATTTAAGACAATAAAAAAGAGACAAAATGTGAACATATATCTTGCCAATTATATTATATTTATCTAATAATAACTTCCTTGTATTAAATAAGAATACAAAATATAAATATAACTGTAAACGGTAACCGGTAACCGGTAAACGATAAACGGTCAACTATCATATTCTGTATGTTAAATAAAATTAAGCTAACTATAAGTAATAAATTGTTAACAACATAAAATTAAGTTAATTATAAGTAATAAATTGTTAAGAATCTTTACAACTCATACTTGAACCATGTATTTTTATAGGTAGCTTAGTAATTATACACTTGTCAAACTTTTTTGTAATAACATTATTAAATAACAACTACCAAACGATAGTAAAAAATAAACACTTGTAAATAATAAATAGCTAAACGATAAACAGATAGTTATAAATAACAAATAACAAACAATGATAAACGGTAAACCGTTAACAGTCATATCTATATCTTTTAGATTAACTTTAAAAAATCAATTACTTATCATATATCTCTTATAACATAGATACTAACTTTTTTCAATAATCATTTTGCATGATGTGTAATCTATGTTTAATTACTCATCAAACCATATTTAGATTAGACTCAAATTATAACTTTTTAGTCTTTTCGTATAGGACCCATCAAATACGTGGTGACCTATCAACCATCATATCTTCTAATATTCAGATCTGTATAAACTAAACTAAAAATAATTAGTCATTTTATCTTTTATATATATATTTTTTAATCATAAATAGTTTAGCTCATGCATTCTATGTACACGGATGATGAAGCCATAAGGTAATCCATGTACGTCCATGTATTAGACTTGGTATGAGAGAGACATTATTTCTTTATTTTTACTTGGAAGTAGGACATAAAATATCTTTAAACTATGTTATACATATATAAAAAGCTACATATATAATTATATAACACAAGTAGAGACAGCTAGATACATACCGTGTCTTCCTTCCCAATGTATGCTCCAGCACTTGCTAAGCATGCGAGAAGCTCTTGTAATGATGCAAACGGTGCCAGATTGATACCTATCTCTGGTTGTTGGGCAAGCGTATAAAGTGGCTGTGGCAGGCAAAATTTTAGCGTAACTGAAGCTAGAGAAATATACATCACAAAGAGTACCTATTAATGGACAAAACATTTGGATAAAGACTAAAGGTCTATGCAAGATGATGTAATAGCTTTGATGAGATGTGTAGTTGGTAACACCAAATTAGCTTTTTCTGATTCATAATTTTTTTACAACAATCATATCAATAGGGTTTATAAGAGACAGAGATAGAGATCTTTTAGGTTTATCCTTAATGTTGTGGTTCAACTGGAGTTGATCAACCTCTCAATCTGAGTGAAAACCTTGAACATTTGATCTAAATTTTTTATTATTAACAGTAACGAATGCCAGTGAGGATAATTACTTATATATTTATATATATATAAAAACCAAAAACCAGTGAGAATCGTGTTAAGCAAATTCTCTCGAATGGTCTGAAAAGATCAGATCAACATTAGAGAAGCTAAATTACCCCATCCATTCTTCTGATAAATGTGACGGACAGACACTGGTTGCAGTGTCGAAAGAAGTAACTCTCCGGCCATTGTTTAGCCAACGGCCCCGCTAAGGCCCGCATCTGTATGTCCATATCTGTACAGTCTCCATTGTTGTTGCTCTCATGATCAGAGATTATCACCATATTGCAACCCTAGCGAGAGAAAGGGAGAGAAGAGAATGAAACTTAAAGTCAAACACGCGCACAGTGAATGAGAGACTGATGTCCTTTATTACATGCAGAGGCTTGCAAACCACACGCACATTCGGCAAGTAGAGTTGGTGAAGGCTGAAGAGTCAGTGGATTTTAATTGCAGGCTGAAACCGCAGTTTCTCACTACTGTCCAAAAAAAGTAAACTAAATTTTCAACTCTAATTTCATTTATTACAACTCGTAATGATTCTTCTTGGGCACATCATATAGAGATAGAATTACTATTAAGATTAAAAGAGGTATACATCAATAACTCATATCCAATCTAAAAATCATATATTCATGTTACAATGCTTATAATTGATATCAAATATATAAAATTGAAAATCTTTTCCAATTTAAATAAACGACTACAATTATATTATTGGAAATTTGGACAATTTGGAGAATGTGCTTAGCTATTTATATAACAAAACATATAGAAAATTTTCAAACTGTTATTATGTATTATAATTTGGTTTAGAGGTAGAATAATTATACATAAACGGATACAACTAATTATAAAACCATCTTCATTATATGACACAATCGTATTGGATATATAATTATTATCTCACTTATTGTTATTTTTCTCATATATTACTATATTTTATCTATCAAGTGAAATTTTGTGCAGTTAGATTGTATGAATTTGTTGTCTATGTAGAACTACTCTTAGAAATTTACTAATTTTTATTCATAATAAATATACAATATCTAGTGACTTCCAACCAAATTTACATACCATAAGAGGTTGGCTCCTTTGCTGGTGCTATTTATGATATCCACCTCTACAATTAATGTGGTTGCTAATTATAGCATTCCCACTTAGTACTTTGCATCATGCATATGCTTTACCATATTTGGACCAACATCTTTTATTGCAAAAGATAAACACAAAACAATAATTTAATTATTAGATTTTCCTTTCTCTTTATTTTTTGTAAGCCCAAAAGTCCTATAAATATTATCAATAGTCCGCTCTCATTGATTTACACTCAATAACTAGGAGGGTATAACTAAGATTTAATAGTTGAGAAGGTTTGATGGTGCAAAAATAAAAATTACCGAGGTGGGTCAAATCGAGCAAAATAGTTAAAGGAACCAAAAGAGAAAAACAAGAACACCAAAGCTAAATTGAAAACATTAATTTATTTTGTGCGTAATTTATAAATATTTTTTACTCAATTAACTAAAAGCAGGGAAATTTGATTATTTTTCTGAATTTAGAGATATAAATGTATGTTTTTAGGGGAGCAGAAAGATATGGACTTGGAGTACAACTCATGGGCTGAAATTATAGACGCCAAAAAGCCCAATATGCAAGGGTGATTTTTCATTTGGGCCTCGACTGGGCCAAGATTGAACAATAGACGCTCATTAGATGCACGTGACACATCAAATACAAACAAACGTGGCATGGCAGCAATTATTAAAAAAAAAAAAAAATGAAAAATGGGAAGGATAAAGGGTGTAAACTAAAACGAGCAAGTAAAGTGTAAACTGTAAAGAGGAGATTTGTCATAAGAATACTCCTACTATAAGCATCAGGCCAAACGCATGACGAATCACCATTATCAAAACTAACATTACATTATTATCTAGGTACATCTACAAGATAATTCCAGACATAACGTGAACCGCCTTCTTAAATAGAGAAGAGATGACCAGGTAAAGAAAAAATAAAATAAAATAAAATTTTATAATATAAAGAAGAAAACAAGCGAAAAAATAAGAAGAGAAAAGCGCAGATAAAATTGGTGAAATTTATATCCCATATATCGGTGGTGTTCTGATGTTGGAGTTGTTGAGACTGATGAGAAGTAGAGAATAGGATTTTAAAATTAGGGTTGGGAAAGAGTGAATCTTAAATCGGAATCAAACTGGGGTGTGGAAGTTCTAGATTAAGGCAGTGTTTGGGATTTTGTACGGATTGGCTGGTGCGATACTGGCGGCCTGCTTCTGCCTCTGGTATTGACATTATGGAAATCGATTCTCCTTCTGATTCGCCTCCGCTTAAGCCTCGTGATCGAATCGTACGGGTAAGCGTCTGGCTTCCGGTATTCTTTCTTTCAGATTATTATTATTATTATTATTTTCGCACGTGGTGTTGAATTGAAAATGGGAAATGGATTCGTCACTCTCAGTTGTTGTTTGGAATGAAGAATTATTAGAAATTACTAATGCCACTGTCTTTGTCTTTATTTATTTAGCATTTTGTGCCATTTTCTTGTTTTGTTACGCACTTTGATTATCTCGATTTTAAGAAAATAAATTATTTAGTAAAATATATGAGAATAGCAGCGAAATGAATACTAATTTTTAAACATTTTTTATTTTCTATAATCGTGAAGCAGAGGCTGGTTAATATTGGAGTGCCAGAGGAGTATGTTGATTATCCTAGTATCGTTACTTTTGCAAAGAATAATGGGTCTCCGATACCAGAGCTAGTGTCTGCCATCCTACCTGCGGACGAGGAACTGGCAGAAGTTTTACGGGAAGCTAAGGCAAGGAATAAAAGAGTCGAGGTGGTTCCAACCATGAAAGCCCTATTTCGTGAGAGCATGGTCTGGTTAATGTGGTTAATGTTTGAGGGTAAACCAGAGAAAGTGTTAAAGAAGCTTTCCAAAATTGGGCAGCGTGGTGTTTGTGGGGCTGTTTGGGGGAATAAAGATATAGCATATAGGTGCCGGACATGTGAACATGACCCGACTTGTGCAATTTGTGTCCCTTGTTTCAAGAATGGGAACCACAAGGACCATGATTATTCAATTATTTATACCGGTGGTGGATGTTGTGATTGTGGGGATGTGACTGCATGGAAACGGGAGGGCTTTTGCTCAAAGCATGGAGGTGCAGAGCAGATACAACCGCTTCCAGAGAAGTTTGCAAACTCAGTCGGGCCAATTCTGGATGCGCTGTTCATTTTTTGGAAAAACAAGCTTGAAACATTCGGTCAGGAAAATCGTAGGGTCAGTGATCGTTTTGCCGTGCTTAAGAAGGTCGCTAATGAGCTAACATTTTCAGTGGTTGAGATGCTTTTAGAGTTTTGCAAACATAGTGAGAGTTTGCTTAGTTTTGTTTCCAACAAGGTGATCTCCTTGGTTGGTTTATTGGACATTCTAGTCAGGGCAGAGAGGTTCTTGAGTGAATTGGTTGTGAGGAAACTCCATGAGTTGCTCTTGAAGCTTTTGGGAGAGCCTATCTTCAAATATGAGTTCGCTAAAGTTTTTTTAAGTTATTATCCGTATTGTGTGAAGGAAGCCATTAGAGAGCACAGAGATGATGCTATAGAGAAGTATCCGCTACAGTCTACCTTCTCTGTGCAAATCTTCACAGTTCCAACCCTTACACCACGTCTTGTTAAAGAGATGAACCTACTGGAAATGCTGTTGGGATGTTTGGTAGACATTTTCGTTTCATGTGCTGGAGGAGATGGCTGTTTAGAGGTAATAGCTTCCTTTTTCTTTTCACTTACTGATTGCAAAGGATCATGATATTTCATATGCACATGCATTATTTAAGATAACTTTGTGTTGGACTTCATAATCAGCGCAGCTTAGTGCATTTCTCATGTGTCTTTAGTGCAGTAGTTCCTACATTCCTTCTTGCTTTATATGCATATGACATACATACATGCATGCTGTTATATGCGTAGCAAGATGGTGGAACTATTGATGACAGCCTTTTTCATTTTTCTATTGTTCATGAATTATGGTCTCTTATTTTTTAATTTTCTGGGTGCTGCTGGGTGGTGTCATTCTTGTATTTGATTAAGGTTAGATGGAGAGTAGTTGAGAGGAAGCGGAAATGGAGTACCTTGGAGTTCTGTCCATGTTTTTCTGTTTTGGTGCATTGGGTTGGAACCTGATAACACTATGCTGCTAGCCACTTCTTTTCTGTCATTCTTATTCTCTTTTGGAGTCTCTAGCTGAACCAGATATTCTGACTTAACTTATATGTCAATTTTTTTGTATATTTCACTTCGACCTAGCTGGTGGCGCCTATTCACCATTTATTTTGAATATTTAACTTGTAGTAATACAACATATGTATAAAAAGAATAATTCTTTGGGTGATATATAGCCAGGTTATTTGGTCAAACCTTTTTTTAGAGCCATAAATGGAATATACATTTTGGCTTCTTAAAGATTTTTGTTGCACTTGCCCAAATTATAATAATTTGAACCATAAATGCTGAAGGTTAGTGAACTTAGACTTTTTTTTTTTTTGGTTTTCTCAGCTTGTTTTGGAAATTTTAGTTGTGGAGATGTTTGGATTTATGTGTTAATATATGCAAAAGTTGGCAGGGAGAGTATAATACCTTCCCAAGTTTCATGGTACATGGAAGTATTTGGAATTTGAGACTAAAAAAAAAAAAACCTTGTATTTAAGTTGAAGTATTCAGAGGAGAGGAAAAGAAAAGTACCACTTGAGTAATAGGTAGCGTCCTGATTTTGAAACTCATCCACTGTGTGTTTTACTTTTCAATATTTACCAGAAATTTTTGTAACTGTAAATCTAATAATTTGTCAGGTTACTGATTTATTTTATTTTAATACTTGTGACGCTTTTTCTTCAGTCATTTCTTTTGTTCAGAGTTATTATTTCTTTCGTCTTTTTGTTTCATCTGGCCAAGTTTATATTTGCAGATTGCTAAATGGGCAAATTTGCACGAGACTACTAATCGTGTCATTGGAGATATTCGATTTGTCATGAGTCAGGTTGTAGTGTCCAAATATGCAACTAATAGCCAGCCAGATATCTCAAGAACTTGGATGAGAATCTTGGCTTTTGTGCAAGGGATGAATCCTCAAAAGAGGGAAACTGGCAACCATATAAAAGAAGAAAATGAATATATGCATTTTCCTTTAATTTTAGATCATTCTATTGCAAACATTCAACCTCTTTTAGTGGATGGAGCATTTTCTTTTTCTGAAAATGAAGAAACAAATGATGATTTTCACATTTATAAACAAGATACTGGTTTTGGGGATAGCCTAAGACATGCAAAAGTTGGACGGCTTGCCCAGGAAAGCTCTGTGTGTGGTGCAATGGGAAGGAGTTGTTCATTTGATTGTAAAACAAAGAATACTGATGATGCTCTCTCTGATGCTGTTTATGATTCTTTACTTCCTCCATCTGTCACCTGGTTAACACAAGAGTGTTTGAGGGCTGTGGAAAATTGGTTGGGTCTTCATCTTAGTAGCACATCTGCTTCTCTTACTGATGTACTACCTCCAAATACCAGCAGCATTTCTGGTAATAACTTTCTGGCATTGAAGAAAACGTTATCTAAGATAAGAAAAGGTAAACATATTTTTAGTAGACTTACCGGTTCAGGTGACGTTCCGGTTACATATATTGGCACCCAAGAAATTGTTGACTTGGAGAATGCTAAAAGAACAGGAAAGGAAACTAGAACAGTGATTACTGGTGAAAGTGATACAGTTGCCTACAGTACTGCTGGTTCTGATGAGAGCAGGATGGATGGAGAATGTGCTGTAGAATTAAAAGACCTACATGCTCTGAGTCTGTGTTATTGGCCAGACATAATTTATGATGTTAGTACACAAGATGTATCTGTTCATATTCCATTACATCGATTACTTTCTTTGATTTTACAAAAAGCGTTAAGAAGGTGTTATGGTGAATCTGCAGCTCCAAAAATTACCAGTAGTAGTTCTAAAAATCCATTATCAGCAGTCTCTATTGACTTCTTTGGTTATGTCCTTCGGGGATGTCACCCGTATGGTTTTTCTGCCTTTATTATGGAGCATCCTTTACGAAGTAGAGTATTTTGCGCTCAGGTTCACAGTGGAATGTGGCGTAAGAATGGGGATGCTGCTCTGTCATCTTGTGAGTGGTACCGTTCAGTTCGTTGGTAGGTAATTTATGCTTTATATGATACAAGTACTGTGATAATATACATATATAAATGAGAGAGAGAAAGAGAGAGAGAGAGAGAGAGGACTGTGGTTTGCTTAAGTTATTTTTTATGGTTCTTTCTTGTGAGTGGTACTGTTCAGTTCATTGGTAGGTAATTTATGCTTTATATGATACAAGTACTGTGATAATATACATATATAAATGAGAGAGAGAGAGAGAGAGAGAGAGAGAGAGAGAGAGAGAGAGAGGACTGTGGTTTTCTTAAGTTATTTTATATGGTTCTTTCTTTCAGGTCTGAACAGGGTCTGGAGCTTGATCTTTTTCTGTTGCAGTGCTGTGCTGCACTGGCTCCAGCTGATCTTTATGTCAATAGAATTATAGAACGCTTCGGGCTTTCAGACTTCCTTTCTCTTACTCCTGAACGGTCAAATGAGTATGTAATTTCCCTTTAATTTGAACTTCTTACCATTGAAATTGGATTGGTTTCTCTTTTGGTTATTTTGTCTAATTGAGGGAATCTTACTAATAGCTGTAAACTACTAAATTCGCTTTTGCAAATTAAGGTCATTCTTTTTTTAATCTTTTTCTAATGCATGTTGCAAAAAGTTAAAATTAGGAATGAAATCTCTTGGATTTTGTCATTGTCACTTTGTGAAACCATTACTTTGAAAGATATCAAATTGAAGAAATTAAAATTTATGTATGTCATTAATCTTTAGATGATGAAAATACAAGAAAAGCTGAGTTCAAGATTAGAAATTCTGTGGTTGAGATTAATGAATGGGACTCTATTGCTTTGTCTGTCAATGCTAACTCCTCTTTCAACACAATGCTTGTAAATGCCTGTTATCTTATGAAGGCTAGTATACCGGTTTCTTATCTTCCTTCCTAGTCCCTAGCTCCATACTGGCTTTGCATGTACTTTGTTCAGTATAATTTTGAAAATCAGAGAAAACTTTTAATGAATGAGGGTTATGAGAAACTTAGTAGGGTTAGGAGCAGAGCAACAAGAGACAAGATCTTTTACATGTGCTTTAGCCATTCACTTCTGTTCTAAAACTTCATGTCATGTTTTCGATTTGTTACAATCTCAATATTTTCAGGTATGAGCCAGTACTAGTACAGGAGATGCTCACTCTTATTATTCAGATTATCCAAGAAAGGCGATTTTGTGGGCTAACAGCGGCTGAAAGTTTGAAAAGGGAGTTGGTTCATAAGTTAGCCATTGGAAATGCTACTCATAGTCAATTGGTGAAATCTCTCCCACGTGACCTCTCCAAGTTTGACCAGCTTCAGGAAATTTTGGATGCAGTTGCTATGTACTCGAATCCATCTGGTTTTAATCAGGTTTCTTTTGAATCTAATGTTTCCAGTTTGACATCCTTTTGGCAAGTTTCCTAATTTTTATTTATTTTATATCTCAGGGAATGTATTCACTGCGATGGACGTATTGGAAAGAACTCGATTTGTACCATCCTCGTTGGAGCTCACGAGATTTGCAAGTTGCAGAAGAAAGATACTTGCGCTTCTGTAGTGTTTCTGCATTGACCACTCAGCTGCCCAGGTGGACAAAGATATATCAGCCTCTTGAGAGCATTGCTAGTGTAGCTACATGTAAAATGGTTCTCAAAGTAATCCGTGCAGTTCTGTTTTATGCTGTTTTCACTGAAAAAATGACCAACTCTCGTGCTCCTTATGGAGTTCTTTTAACTGCATTGCACTTACTTGCATTAGCATTAGACATATGTATTCAGAAAAGGAAGTCAAGTGATCAGTCATGTGAAGATTCAACTCCCATAGTAGCTTTTGCTGGGGAAGAAATTTCTGAGGGATTACATTTCGGCGCTGGTAGACAAAGCTTGTTGTCACTTCTTGTTTTCTTGATGGGGATGCACAAGAAAGAAAATGTAGACAACTATCTGGAAGCCGGCAATGGCAACCTTTCTTCTTTGATTGAAAGTTTACTGAAGAAGTTTGCTGAGATTGATTCTAGATGCTTGATTAAACTGCAACAACTTGCACCTGAAGTTGTTAATCATTTATCAAAATCACCTATAACTAGTGATAATAGAGTACCGTTGTCAGGTTCCGATAGTGAAAAACGCAAGGCAAAAGCTCGAGAGAGACAGGCTGCTATATTGGTGAGATGTTTTTTGTGTATATTCCTCTTCTGCCTTTTATAACAGTTTAGCTGAAACATGAAATGTTGAAAAAGGAAAATGGTATCTACTTAAAATAATTTAGCTAGAATAGTATGTTTGGCTGGGAATTCCTTTTCATGCTTTGCTAATGTTACATGGTTATTAGAGGAACTAAAGCTGTATATGTTAACCTGAAATATTAATGAAAAGAATTAAAGGTCATTCTAAACTCTGTTGGTCTTTGTGGTTAGCAATTTGTTAGGTTTTGGCCATTACGAGCCAAGGTGGGCATGGAATGGAATAAAAATGGACCTTCATTTGGCTGGATTGGTTTGTTTATGTTTCCTTCATGGTATGAAAAGCTTTCTCAGGCTTACTTGGTGTGTTATGCAGGAAAAAATGAAAGCTGAGCAATTCAAATTTTTGTCAAGCATTAGTTCAGATCCTGAAGATGATATGAAATCTACACCGGAAGGTAGTACCACTGATATGGAACATGATTCAGAAGAGCCTGTACAAGATGTCTGCTCTCTTTGCCATGATCCCAATTCAAAAACTCATGTTTCTTACCTAATTCAACTCCAGGTAAGCAGCTCTTTGTGTTTTCTGTCATTTGAGCTTATTAATTGACCCTGTTTTAAATGATTCTTGTCTTTTTCTTCGAAAAAGAAATCTAGGCTTTTGAGCTTTGTTGACAAAGGAGCCCCATCATGGGATCAAGTTCACCGGACAGGAAGGGAGAATCCCACTATCACCACGAATAAGGTGGTTGATCAATGTGAAACTAACACTTCCGGTGTTACAGGAGTGGATTCATCCTGTAAGTTGGAAGAGATGGCTGATAATATAGTCAGTCAGTATTGTAATGGGAAACCTGGAGAAGAAGTGAAGGCTATTCTTGATTTTGTGAGGGCTCAGATCCCTTCAGTGAGAAATAGTCAAGTACCTTGCACATCTGGTAATGGAAGGAAGGGTACTGAATCTACCTTGGAGATGTTTGAGCAACAAATGTACTTCTCTATATGTGGAGAAATGTCTGAAAACATGCCATGTGAAAATTTTATGGAGGAGGGTGAAGAACCTTCAGCCGCTAAAGGTGGTCTGAAAAGCAGTCGGTGTGCTGAATCTGTCTTGCTTGCAAAATATGTAGCAGCTCTTTCAATTGAGATGAGAGCAAATCCTTCAGCTTCTGAAACTTCTCGTAGTGATAGAACAGGAACAGAATCTACTTCGCAACTTCGTGTTTATGATGGATTTGGCCCGTTAGATTGTGATGGAATTCATCTTTCCTCCTGTGGGCATGCTGTGCATCAGAATTGTCTTGATCGCTATTTGTCTTCTTTGAAAGAAAGGCAAGTTTTCTTGAAGGAAAGCATCCCAAGGCTTTTTATTTATTTAATTTAT
Source organism: Bursera cuneata (assembly GCA_026212285.1). Classification (NCBI taxonomy): domain Eukaryota; kingdom Viridiplantae; phylum Streptophyta; class Magnoliopsida; order Sapindales; family Burseraceae; genus Bursera; species Bursera cuneata. Next base: position 21,326 of record JANLJB010031188.1, read on the forward strand.
TTTGTGGTCGATTGGGGAGGCAAAATGGGAAAGGGGATTTTGGCTTACAAGGTTTTCTGTTTTCATGTTGTCATTCTGTGTGGCATAAGTCTGCATGAGCGAAGCAATTTTGTTTCTATTTTCATTCCTAATGTCACACCTTGTCACTGACAAAATGTTGAAAGATTATATCTAGGGAGATGAAGGCAGACCAGCCATAACTATCTGTTGGGTTCTGGTAGGATATACAATAAGTAGACATGCATGTTTCAAGTAAGAGTGATTAACTGGTGGCTTGACTATAATACATAATGGCAAATAGGTGACTTCATTTCATGTTATGTTGAGGCACAAGTAAAAGAGAACCTTTATGCATGGGTTGTAGACAATTTGTTGTTGGTGCCATAAATTATAGCCTTGCTTTTTAGCATGTGTCAAAATGAGCCTAAAAATGTCATCAAAGATTATGGAGTTGGGCATCGTTACAGGCTTTTCCCTTTGTTTTTTGTTTTTTTTTTTTTGGGTTTTACAAGTTCTCACGAAATGACATAGCTGGATTTGGATTTGTAACCTATGTGATCTGTGGGAAAATAATCTACATTCATGTCTGTTTGCATGTTTTGAACAAGGCTTTAGCTATTTTTTACATTGTTTTTGCAGGTATAACAGAAGAATTATTTTTGAGGGAGGACATATTGTGGATCCAGATCAGGTACAGTTTATTTATTGATTGTTATTATTTTGGTCTTTTATTTTTAGAATTTGACAATGAGGTTCTTTTTTAATTTTTTTCCTACCTTGTGCATGTTTCTTTTTGTCAGGGGGAGTTTCTCTGTCCTGTATGTCGACAATTAGCAAACTCTGTCTTGCCGGTGTTGCCTGGGGACTTTGAGAAGGTTTACAAGCAACCTATGATTTCAAGTACTGGTTTATCACTTGCTGCAAACTCATTGCCACCTGGAGCAGATACTAGTTCTCTTTGGCTTCAGCAAGCTTTGTCTCTCTTGCAATCTGCTGCCAATGTGGTTGCAAAGGGTGTTTTGATTGAAGCTTTCCCCTTACAGATAAATGAAAGAATGGCTTCAAATCTTGAACCCATCTCTCGTGTGATTTCTAAAATGTATTTTCAAAACAAACAGAATAGGTTTTCTGGATCAGCAAGGGTAAGCCATTCAATGATCATGTGGGACACCCTTAAGTACTCCCTCATGTCAATGGAAATTGCTGCTCGTTGTGAAAGGACTTCTATGACTCCAATATATGATGTTGATGCCTTGTATAAGGAACTCAAGTCTTCTAGTGGATTTGTATTGTCCTTATTGCTAAAAGTTGTTCAGAGTATGCGAAGTAAGAATTCTCTTCATGTGCTTCAAAGATTTAGAGGTATTCAGCTTTTTGCAGAGTCTATTTGCTCGGGGGTTTCTAGAGATTATTCCAAAAGAACATGTGGACAAGGAGGTAAGACTTTTGTTATGTCTTCTACCTTTGCATATGGTTTGGAAAACATCACCATTTTTTTGTAAGCTTTCGGTATTTCTATTTTTCTATCTGGAGGGGTATTATGGCTTTTGTTGCCTTTATGCATTTGCACTCATATAGAACATCTCTTATGCAGTGATGCTTAGGCTTTTGAGGTGTAGAGCATCAACTTTATTGACTTTAAATCTTTGAGAGAATTATGAAGACGTTGTGAGGGACTTTACTGAATTCTTGCTTAGAAAGAGCAAGGCTATCATTCTCCCGATGGAGGATTTTGCCATTTTTAAGGATGAGGACCAAAATTGAGTTTAACTTCTACTGAAGTGGCATGTTAGTCAATTTCAATTGTGACACATCCTGCAATTTTCATAAGCTAAAGGACATTATTATATATTGAGTTACTTCTTTTTTTTTTCTTTTTTTTTTAAAGTTATTATCACGTAACTTAGTAAGGGCTTGGGTCACCACCTCCATATAAGTAGACAAGATCAGTTGTAAAAAAGTGATTGCATCTTCAAATTCAGTTGCTAATCAACGCTGAAGTTTTTTTTTTTTTTTTTTTGGTTCTCTTGAATATTCTGTNAAACGCTTATTTTTTTTTTTTTTTTTTTTTGGTTCTCTTGAATATTCTGTCATTTGAAATTGGTCTCATGAATTCTGCGCATAATCAGGTAATATATTAAATATTGTGAAGCATGCTGATATGGAGGTGTCCTATCCTGATATTCAGTTCTGGAGTCGGGCTTCTGATCCAGTCCTTGCTCGTGATCCCTTTTCATCGTTGATGTGGACTCTCTTTTGTCTTCCATGCCCATTTATATCATGTGAAAAGTCTATATTATCCCTTGTGCATCTCTTCTATGCTGTGGCTCTAGTTCAGGTTTGTTACCAACACTTCATTCTCTTTATTTCAGTGTTCTAGTACAAGCCTACTTTTTCTAAAGCAAATATATATTGAAATGCAGGGTATCATTTCATATTGTGGGAAACGTGGATCCAAAATTGATGAATTTGGCTTTCGTGATCACTTGATCACTGACATCTCCAAACTGTTAGGAAAATCCAGATCAGCTCAGGAGTATTTTGTTTCAATCGACATTGATCCTTCATGTGATATGAAGGATATGATACGTAAATTGACTTTCCCTTACTTGAGACGGTGTGCTTTGCTTTGGAAATTACTAAATTCTTCTGCCTCAGCACCTTTCTGTGATAGAGATCATATGTTGGGTCAATCATATCATGGCATCAATGACATGATGGCTAGTAGTGATGGTGAGGCAGACCTCAATCAAATACAGGAACTAGAGAAGATGTTTAAGATACCCCCATTGGATGCTGTTCTCAAGGATGAAGTGTTACGATCTTTAGTTTCAAAATGGTTCTATCATTTTTGCAAGGAATTTGAAGTTCATGGTTTCCAATGCATTTTGCACTCCACCCCAGCTGTTCCATTTAGGTTAATGCAACTGCCTCATCTTTACCAGGAGCTATTACAAAGGTTTGTCAGAAACTGTCCTTTTCAGATACGCTGTCAATTTGTGCTTTTTTGTTCAGAAAGTGCTTTACTCATTCCCAATACATTTGTATTTCATCAGGTATATAAAACTGCCTTGCCCTGACTGCAAAACTGTTCCTGATGAGCCAGCTTTGTGCCTGTTATGTGGTAGATTATGCTCACCAATCTGGAAAGCATGCTGCAGGTTCATGTTCTAGCCTTCTTCATGCCTGAAGTCACAACTATTCTGCATGTTTCCTTTTAAGCTATACTGTTTTTTCTCAATCAGCAGGAAATATTGATATTTTGATATATTTTGTGTTCACTATGTATTCTTAATACAAAGGGATAGTGGATGTCAAGCTCATGCACTGGCATGTGGTGCTGGTACTGGTGTATTTCTATTGATCAGGGTATGGTCTATGCTCTTTCCTAGCTTTCTCTGTAGTCTAAACATAATATCATGTGTTACAATTGTTGGTTCTCTTTTCTTTTTCATTTTTCTTGTTGTATAGATGACTAATAGCTTTTTTTGTAACAGAAAACAACAATTCTTCTGCAAAGATGTGCTCGTCAGGCTCCTTGGCCATCTCCCTACTTGGATGCATTTGGTGAAGAGGTATATTTTGTATTTGTTGTACCTGTAGTAAGCCCTGTAATAACATGTAAATCTCTTTGTTAGTTAATTCTGTATGAGTTGTTTTTCTTTTGCCCAGTCGTTGAAAAGATCAAATGATCCTACTGATATATAATCTACAAAATAGTACTTTCTTTTTGACTGCATGAAGTATGGCTTACCTCTCCGTTGCTCACACAATTGATTACTGAGGTTAAAGTTGAACCATTCCTGGATTTTCTTTTACACAAACTTTTGCTGAAACAAATGTCTGACATCTGACATCATTATGTGTCCAAAATTGAATATAGGACAGTTGTTTTACATGCTGTGATCTTGTGTGAGTATATCTAGGCAAAATTTCTGGTATTTGGTCATTTTATGTTGTAACTACTACATGATGCCTGCTAGTATACTTTTTCTTCTTTTATGTCTACACCAGATGTTTCCTAGGTTTTATGCGGAGGTGCATTACATTATATACTTTTCCTGTTGCAGGATATTGAGATGCATAGAGGAAAGCCACTGTATTTGAATGAAGAACGCTATGCTGCCCTAGCATACATGGTAATGATAGTTTTGGTTCTTTCTTTTATTTTATTTCTTAAATAATTTTTTGCCTTATGTATAATAATAGTATAACAGTGAGCTTTTAGACTGGTTATTTCTTGTCTGGAACTTTTATGCCTTGTATAGGAAGTTGATTTTTTCATTCTATTTTGCTTGTATATTAATATACTACAATGTTAATGGTAGGTTGCTTCTCATGGACTTGACCGGAGTTCTAAAGTTCTTGGCCAAACTTCCCTTGGTGGTTTCTTCATTTAGTTTAGATTTTGTGTAAGGTTCTTGTGAATTTCAAATGCTGTCTTCTTGTTTTTCTCCTGTATATTTACTCTGTTTATCAGTCTGTGCATTAGTAATTAGTTTTGCTGAATATTGCATCTCAATTTTCTCAGGGGGAGAAATGTTTTTGCTGAATGCCAAAACTGCCAAGTTACTCAAATTTATTATTGTGGGAATAAGCTGAGGATCTTGATTTCTGGTGGAAGGTGTTAATGGATAAATGTACAGCTCATTGAGGTCTGTTTAAGATTTATTTGATTATGTTATTAATGCTTTTGATCTTTTTCTTTTCAAGTTACATTCTAATTGTTATGCCATTAAAAAAACATATGTTCCCTGGTGTTCTTCCCAGACAAGTGCACTTGCTCACACAATAACACGTACGTTCACGCCACAACTTGCACTCCAGATACGTGGATTTAGTGCTGCATTTACGTATATGAGGGTTTGCTGACCTCAATTTTATGAGGTTAGCCTCCTCTACACATAAGTGATAAGAATAACCCCAATAAAAAGACTTTATTGCTTTGCTCTGAGCTGCTTGTTGAATTTATGTTTTTTTAATGGCCAAATAGTATCATTTGTCAGCTGCTTGCCAAATATTTTCGTTTTTGATCTTGTCATCGAAGGATTTGTAACATCTCATCCAATTATTTGTTTTGGCAGGCACTACATATTTTCATTTCGTGAAGTCTTTGAAATTTAGTTCTTGGTTGGCTGATTTGTCCACTGGCAAGTTATTCCTCCCAAGTTTCAAGATTGTATAGAAATTTTTAAAGCTTGAAACCTTCCTGCATTTGTGGTTGAACCCAATTTATAGGAGTCTACTCGTCGATCAAACTTTTGGTCATGCATCATTTGAGCCGTTACTTCGTGGTTCTGGCAAGTGATTCTTGGTTCCTTCTCTATTCCTCGTCTGCCCCTGGAATTGACTGCCTTTGGTTGGCTTAAGAATACGAGGAGCCTATTGTGGGGATGAGTAGTTGAACAAAAGCACTATGTCTATTGTATGCAGCAGTATTTCCTTTCTATAAAAATGTGTACATATGTCATCCTCCTGTAATTTTACAGCTTTTGAGAATTTGAAGTCATCAAATTATTCTCTAGTTTTTGCAGCAGCTGCTCCTAAGTAACTTGATATTTGTGGTGGATTATGTTTGTTAAAATCAATAAATTTAGCCTAAAATTGAATAAATTGGTAAAAATTAATTCTACATCTTATGATAGAAGAAATTCGAGTTAAACTAATAATTGTTGGTCCTGTCTCCGGTTGTTCTTAAACTAAATAACCATTTAAAAGCATCTCACGGCTATAGCAGCAGCTCTGCCTTTCAAACTTTGAAGCCATGTCATGGTTATTTTTATTCACTACACAGGGAGAAGAGGGTACGGGGAGTGCCATATTGTGATCTCACTATGCTATACGTTCCAGAAGCCTAAATGCAAAAAATCATCTGAGTAGTTTTCTATTCAACTTTGAAAAGAGATCATAAATATCCATGATAAACAACAAAACCTAGATAATGTCACATGGGTGGATACTACAGTGTGTATCTATGCTTGTAAATGTTCGTGGAAGAACGATGGAAGACATTAGCCTTGTGATAAGCACCATCATTTCTTCTCAGGTAATTCTGTACAGTAACTGTTTGTTACAATAAGTATTCTTCACAAATTATTTGGATCCCCATCATTTCTTATTCTACAGAGACAAGTTTACGACTATTATCAGTGAATCCATCCCCGACGCAGCAAAAAATTCATGTATACCAAGTGTAACTATCTCAGATAGCAATGGCAGTGAAAGAGCAAAGACTCTCGACTGAAAAGTTTTCACTTCGTTAGCTTTGAACATTTGCAGAGTAATTCCCATTTTGCCAAAGTCACTGTCTTTCAAAAGTATCTCCAGTCTTATTCCTGTATTATCAAAAATGAAATTAAACCCAAAATGAAGTAGAAGAGAGAAAGATGTAATTCATTTTCCTCACTGACATAACAAAGAAACAAACAACATAATCCAGAGAGATAGAGAACATTAGTAATTCACATACCATATGGTTTTGAATACAGAATACGGATCCTAATTTCACATCCTCAACCATGCAGTGGATAAACAATCGTAATTCAAAGTTCTAATCAAGAGCCAGACTCAGAACATTTGAAACTCATACCTGGTCCTAGATAACAAGTACAGACCTCAATGATTTTAATATGTGACGTCACCACCATAAGGGATAAATTTACAAATCCTCGGAGATATGACATGCTCATTCATTTGCAAGAAATGTGCTCCACAAGAGTGAATGCTTTTTTTTCCTTTTTATGTTCTTTATAAACTAACCTGGATTGTGGATGTTATCTGGAAGAAGTCAATCATACAATAGTTATCTGGAAGAAATGAAATAAAATAAAAGTCTAGGACCTATAAATGATAGGCTGATACATCCTTGTTCCAAGAATTACAAGTTCCCTCAACATAATGCATGATACTTTTTAGCCATTTTTCACATGAAGGTATGTCATTACGAGTTGTGTGCAAACAGATGAAAAATTTGATAAGAATATTGCAAACGCAGAATACAAATAATTCTCTGATCTTTGTCAGATAAACGATTGAGCTAACAAGAGTAAAATTTTATAATTATTGCACCCAGATTCTCAACCATTCACAACTGAAACATAACCAAAAATACATAAGTGGTTAGAACATAGGATAAGCATGCTAGAATCTGGAGAAAGAAGTTAGTGGAACTTACAGTTTATAACCTAGGTTACCCCCATTTTTGTGCTGTGCAAACAATCTTCAGTAATCGGAGAGCTTCCATTCACAGACAACTCCGTAGATTTGGCATTACCATGAAGTTTCTCTTTGTCAAAAGCGAACTCAAGTTGTCTCTCGACGGACTTGAAGATAGCAGTCCGTTTGGACCTTAACCGATATGGAGGAGATGCATTAAAAGCCTTTCCAGTATGCTCATTGGTGCTACCAGCTTGACAAGCAGAACTATCACCAAAACTTCCATCTTGAAACTGGGAATTGTTTTGCTGCACACTAGATGAGTGAAAACTGTTTGTGGTCTTTCCATCTACTTTCCCAATTTTGTTAGCATCCAACAGAGCTTGAGCTACTGGCTTTCTCTTCCGAAAAATGGAAGGAGTATATGGGAAGGTCTTAGCAGCGATTTTCAAAATAGATTCAGGACTTTGTGCATTTAAACCACTGCCCTTCACACAAGGTGGAGTGAAGAAACTAATAGGTGACATAACCGGAGTAGAGTTGCATTCATGCTGCAAAGGATACAGGTTTGTGGGATCTGGACCTAATGGAATACTACTTTTTAACTGAGGTGGCACATAGTATAAGGAACTATAGGTTGGATTTCCAATTTGCTGTGATCCAATAACTGTGTCTTTAACAAGTTCGCAGCTCACTGTACAATTCTCAAGCTTTGGCATTGACTCCGAGCAACTAAGATCTATATTAGGTGACAGTGGCTTACATTCTACACCTTCTGAATCCACAGAATCATTTGGAACGACACTTGATGAAGCAGCCATATCTGTAACTAGAGCAGAGGACTCTAACTGATCCTTGCCATCTTCATCCAGCTTACCTATGTCTGTAGTTCCTGATGACGTTTGGGCAGCTGAATCAAAGTCTTTGTTTAAACAAAGAAGATATTTCTTATGTGCAGTAAGTTGATTTATTTCTTTAGTGCCATTTTGGAGGGCATTTTTTGCAACAGGAGGAAGCTTCCCAGTAGCCAAGTAGAAATCCAGTTTTTTCTTCAAGGAACTATTCCAGTGATTCTTTATCGAGTTATCAGTCCTGATAAACAAAAACAGTCAAATATTTGTCTCCATTTATCATTCTACTATTCTGAAAGTCCTAACTAGTTTCAGTTGTGAAAAAAAAAATCACATCAGAAGAGTAGACAATAAAGAGTTATTAGAATTTTATATATTCAGATATAAATTATACAGTTCAACATGTGCATATATTCCAGGAACCATAACTACAAAGCACTTGTTTAACGGATATTTTTTAATCTGCAGGTGATAGTGTGTATTTCAATTGTACAAGAACCTAGCATATTGAAAGCTTTACAGTACACTGCTATTAATCTGAGATATGAATTTTCTACAGTCAACAATATGATAGCCCTCATTTAACAAGTTCATTATAGCCTGTAGCAGGACAGTTTCCCAAATGTAATTAGTCACAAACAAAAATAAAATGATTACCTTCCAGGTAAAACCTTAGCTATTTCAGCCCATTTGTTCCCATGTATCCGGTGAGCATTCATGAGTTCTAACTCCTCCTCTAGCGTCCAGGCATCCTTCTTTATATCAGGATTCAAATGATTGTGCCACCTGAAGATATTGATTTTCGTAAGTAGTGTTACTCTTCTCGGGGATAACCAAAATTAGAAAATCCAGTCAGCAAGAAGGAATCAGGACAAAGCCTATCTTAATCATCCTCATCATACAAAACTCCATGTAATGAACTGGTAGAATACAAATATAAGAAAAAAAAAGCAAAAAATTGCTCAAGGTGCAATTGGCATCATAACCATAATATTTACTGTGTCAAAAATTATGGATGGATAAACAATCTAAATTTATGAACATTTATACAAGCTTACCTCTCTCGGCATTGTTTCCCTATGCGACCAGGCAAAGACTTAGCAATGACAGACCATTTTGTAGGCCCATACCTTGATACCAGTTCAATGATTTTATCATCCTCCTATAAACCAAACAAGCAATGAGACATTAATCAAATCCAGTTTGCAAGAACAGGAGAAATTAAAAGGAATACAGCAGTTAGGTGCCTACCTCTTGAGTCCAAGGTCCTTTAACAAGGTCTGGATTGAGAACTTTCTGCCATCGATGCAGACACTGCACTTCAGATCTATCAGGAAAAAATTCAGCTGCATACACATTGTATTTAAATGTTAGACTAGTAACATAAACTTAAAGAGGATGTTGTTACCACAGAATGCTAACAGCATAGATTTTATTTGCACCAATTATCTATGCTACCAAATTGCTCTCTTGTGCAAAAAATAGACAAGGCATAAAACATGATTATTAAATAGCACCTTTATTAGACAATAAAATCAGTATCAGAAAATTCCAAACTTCAAACAGGGCCGTCCTATTGTGCTCATGCAGCTATAAACAGCAAAAGATTTTTCCATTTTTCACTTCAGTTGCCTTATAAATTTTAGTAGTTCAAATCTTCAGCCAATTTCAACTCAAGTTTTAGAATATAAGAATATAGTGAACGGCTGTTACATGCTATCCTGTTGACTCCAGACTCCAAGATACACCTAAGAGGAAAATCTTATAACTGCTTGTATCGATGTGATTACTTGGTCTATTTTCAAATTTGCAATAAATATAAGTTTAAAGTCAAAAGTTGGAGTTCCAATATCATTCTATTTTGGTTACCAACAATAAAGTTCTTTCTATATTTTGCCTAATTTGAAATGTTGTTTCTTCCAAACACTTGGCCATTTCATCATGCTCAATCTGCCAAGTTGAACAAATTATTTAACAAACTCGCTATCATTCAGAAGGTGAGACATAGGCAGTGGAAATTTGTTATAATGCAAAATATGTTCTGAAAAATGCATCCTGGAACAAAAATTAAGCTACTGGAGCAGAACATGTAACAATGATAGTAGAGAAACTTATAGAAAAGAAACAAACCGATTTTCTTCCAACTCTTCCCCCTAAAAGTTGCCACAGCATTTCTTAATGTCTCATCCTGTAGCAAATTGTAGAAGTTTCTAGTAAGTTAACAAACTACAAAGTGTATCAAACACACAACCAGCAAGTGAAGCAAAACTCAAATGAATACAGGAACACTAAAACACTTGCAGATCTAAGACAAGAACAATGTTTTCAGCTATTATTTATCCAAATAAAGCTAAAAACCAGTAAAATAAATAAACCTCTGAGTTGTTGCAAATTACATGAAAATCAAGTGACTCACTCTGACATTTGCAGCTGAAAAGACAAAGATATATACCAAAAAACTTCTATCTAGTGGCAACTAAAACATACAAGTACAAATAAGTAGAAGAAAAAACAAAATGCTCAACCTCCTCTGGAGTCCAACCTCCTTTCGCTCGCCTAATTGGGCCAGTGGTCCTCCTGTTAAATCCAATCCACAAATTACGCTCAGTGTTCAAGACAAACATTGCAAAAGTAAAAATCAATGCAAATTGACCACTAGTATCATATGATATTCACGGTACTAGAAACTGATTGAAAAGAACCATGCTCCCAACATTGCACTGAATATAACATACAATCCCCAACTGTGGGCCAAATGTTTATCAATTTATAGAGCAGTTTTCTTTTTTTTTTTTTTTTAAAAAAAAGGTTAAATATGAATACCTATGAGTTGGTGATGTTGTTGCTGGGCTAGATACTCCAGGGGACTTGAGAATAGCACTGCCACTACCTTCAGATACAGAAGAGCTTGAAGCAGCTGTTAATTGTTTATTCTCAAGACAACACTCCTCTACTTTCAACTCTGCCATCTCCTTCTACACATCATCTCCAAACCCAAAATCCTAATCAACAAAAACGAAACAAATACAAAAGATAAAAACAAACCGTTTTAAGCATTCCCAGAGAATGAATCACAATCACTAACAACCCTAAAAATCCAACTATCGAGCAAAATTCTCTAAACCTCACCACCGCCAAACACACATACAGAAAAAACCCAGATCTTAAAATTCAGTAACCAGATCAAAGAAACAAATCCAAAAATCACAAACAATTCTAGAGTTTTGAATAAAAAGAAAAAAGCAACTATAATTATATCAACCTTGAACCAATTCAGAGCTACTTCTTGTTTAAAAAAATAACGGTAACATGATCGAAACAGTACAAGAAAACATAAAATCAATACTTTTAATTTCTGAGAGTAAAAACCTACCTCCGAAGTGGCGGGAATCAAACCAAGAGTCATCGAAAGAAACCCTTTTGTGAACCAAAGAAGAAAATTGAAACAGAAACACAAGTGCTTTTGTTTCGAAAATCCTCGCCCGTTGAACCGAAGACACAGAGAGAAGTAAAAGAAAATTTATTTATTTATTAAACAAATAAGAAAACTCTAACGAATACATTACCACCGACGTCTCCGTTAATTCCCGTTATTGAGAGCTAATGTGATTTTTGCGGGTTTTAAAACCCTACGGTTGACGGCGGTTAGTGAGTCAAGTTAACGTTAGGAACAAAAGTTTGAACCTCAAACGGCACTCAACTCACATAGGTACAGAAAAGCTCATTGCGTTAAATGTCGAACATGTTCTACGGATTGGATAGCTTCGCGGGTAATTTTCTACCGTTCGATCGGAATAAATGGTGGGGAGTTTAAATGAAAAGATAACGTTTTAACTGATGGTAATTAACTTATCTTTCCAATATTTGAGAAAAATTTGTCGTCCCTAAAATTTGTAGAAATATCATTTACTTTCCTTCAATTTGAGAAAAATACTTTTACACTCCTTTTGATGTTATAGAAGAGTAAACAAATTGAGCAAATTCTGGATAATAACTAAAACTAAGAAGATGATTTGAAAATGATCACTCCTAACAATTTTAGATATTATTATCAGACATTATTAATTTCTTTTGACCGTCATCCTTTAACATTCGATAACTCAAAAATTTAAACAAAATTACTTAACGTTGAAAATTGATAACAAAAAACTCTCAATATTAATTTATAATTATGACATCTAAATAAAACTGTATTTATTTTTCAAAACATCTCTTTACTTTTGGTCATTATTTTTTATTATCCTTTTACATCTCATTTATTTTTATTCTAGGTGCACGTATAAATAGAATTTTATAAGTCTAGAGGGTGTAAATTACAGTGTACCCCTCAATCAATCACAGGGAGGTAGGATTCAAGGGTATTAATGTGACTACGACTTCTGATCATGAGATAGGGTTCACGATTGGAGCATCAACGGTTGTGATCTCATCAGTTTAATATAGATAATTGATCGTTAAAAAAAAAAAAAAATCTTAATGAAGATTGTCTTTAGTGGAAGTGATGTAATTTTGTGTTTGTAGGGGAACTTTGTATTAAAGTAATAAATTTTGAGGAAAATTTATAACAAATTCTTAAAAGGTTTTTAACAAAATATGAAATCAAATTCTACATTGACTATAATTTAACTAAAAATGATAAAAAGTTTGAGATATTAATATCATTTATTTAATTCTCTTAAATCTTGTTCTTTCATTAATTATTATTATTATTATTATTATTTTAAAATTTGTCATTTCAAAAAGATTTGATTGATTTGACCAGCACTCAAGCAATACATAACATACATATAACAGGATGGAGGTCCCATTGAAAAATATAATCTAAAGAACAATAAAAAGTCTTTTTGAGGTATTTTCCATCTTGTACAAAATCTTCTTATGGATGTCTTTTGCAACATATAATTTATTACAAATTTCTTTTTTACTCCATCTATTAGATAAAATTAACTTTTTTATACTAATTTAAGCAATTTTTCACCTATAAACCTTTTTCCAATGATATAATTAATTGAGAAAATAAAATCAAATTTTAATCGTCCCTTAATATTTTGATTTTACCATTTTTTCATTACTTTAAAATTTTTTAAAATGCAATAAGATCTTGTTTTTTATTTAAAAAATCAAATATCACAGTTGAAAATGCTAAAACTTAGTAAGTAAATTAATTAATTTGGAAGAGTAAACAAATAAAAAGATTTATTTATTAAAATGGATTTTCACGTTTTATAATAAACAAGGCCTACATCGTGGATGATGCCGCGTCGCGTCACCACGTTAAAGAAACCCCTTGTGGGCCCAGCAAGCTCAACGTCCAACGGCAACACAAAAATTCAAATACAACGGTTCACCAAAATTCTTCCAACGGTCAAAACATTTTAAACTATCTGCCTCTCCTTCTCTCTTCTTCTCCGACTACTCTGAAGCATTCTCTCTAAAATTCATCAAAAATTCGTCCATGGAAACTGCTAACGTGTCACTGAGCACCCCTTTAAAACCCACAATCTCAAACGTGATCACTAAGGTCAGGGTAGTGGTTAGAGTTCGTCCTTTTCTACCTCAAGAGATTGCAAAGAATGGAAAGCCGAGATCTTGTATTTCAGTTCTTGAAAAAGAGTTTGAAGCTCGCAATGAAGTTACTGTTCATATTAAAGACCCTAATAGCATGTCAGTTGTGTGTTTAAACTTCTTCTGATTTTGGTTTCTGTTTATGGGTTGTTTTGATCCTTGTTTTTCTAAGGGTTTGGGTTGCTTTTTTGTAGTCGAAACGAGTGTTATCAGTTGGACTCGTTCTTTGATCAAGAATATGGTACAGTAAGCAGGATATTCTACAGTGAAGTGAACCCTCTGATTCCAGGAATCTTTCAAGGCTGCAACGCTACAGTCTTTGCTTATGGAGCCACTGGAAGTGGAAAAACCTATACCATGCAGGTGGGCGACCAGATATAAACGACCCTTTTGTTTCTGGTACCTTAATTTGTTTGGTTTCACAAAAATAAGATGACAGAAACTTTTGTTGTTGATTCTTTGTTGAAATCTAAAGTTTAAGGTTTTATTTTGCATCTGTTATACATCAAGTTTTTTGATTCGTATTATGCTGTTTAGCTTACTGGAAATGTAAAGATTCAACTCTCATGGAGTCAAATATGGGATTAGAATCCGTAGAATGGGTATTTTGTCCTAATAAAATGACAATTTTCAGTTCTAGATCTTAGTTTCATTTACAAGTCAAAGTATTTTCGTACCAGTAAAGATAATGAGGACATGGCTGGCAATGCAGGGTACTAAGGAGATGCCAGGCCTCATGCCATTAGCCATGTCCACAATTTTATCTATGTGCCAGAGCACAGGGAGCACAGCAGAGATTTCGTACTACGAAGTCTATATGGACAGGTGTTATGATCTCTTAGAAGTAAAAGCAGAGGAAATATCAATTTTGGATGATAAGGATGGGAAAATTCATCTTAAGGGACTATCTAGAGTCCGGATTAACTCAATGACAGAATTTCAAGAGGTGTTCTCCCGTGGAATTCAGAGACGGAAAGTGGCACACACAGGGCTCAATGATGTCTCCAGCAGGAGCCATGGTGTGCTAGTGATAGCTGTTTCCTCTCCTAAGGGTGATCATGTTGGAGCTGCTTTCACTGGGAAGCTGAACCTCATAGATTTAGCAGGTTATTTCTGCACCTTTTAAGTATCTCAAGGCTTTTGGAAGTCTAGTTGTTTCCATACCCAAACATACAGATTTCCTATTTTTTATCTGGGTTTGTCCTTTCATCAGGAAATGAAGATAATAGAAGGACCTGCAATGAAGGGATTCGTCTTCTAGAGAGCGGCAAGATCAACCAGTCCTTGTTTGCATTGTCTAATGTGATATATGCACTGAATAACAACGAACCTCGAGTTCCATACAGGGAAAGCAAATTGACTAGAATATTGCAAGACTCCCTTGGGGGCACAAGTCGCGCTCTGATGGTTGCTTGTCTGGTAAGGAGTTCTGAATTAGCTCAAAGCTTTCCAGTTTGAAATCTTAGAATACTAAATCCAATGCATCAATATTCAATTTAAACCCACCTCTTTTTTCATTAATAGAATCCTGGAAAGTAACATAATCTGTTCACATTGTTAGGCCACTTTCGTCATCTTAGACTACTTGTATATAATGTATCAAAATTTAATTTGAACCCACTATTTTCATTAATAGAATCCCGGAGAGTACCATGAGTCTCTTCACACTGTTAGCTTAGCTGCAAGGTCAAGACATATTTCAAATTCGGTTCCTTCGGCCCAAAAAGTTGAGACTCCAATGGTTAAAATTGACATGGAAGCAAAATTGCGAGCTTGGCTTGAATCAAAAGGCAAGACTAAGAGTACACAAAGGATGGCCGCATTTGGTTCTCCATTTCTAGGCAAAGTTCCTAATTCTTTAAGCTCAGTCAAGAGAACTAATAATCACAGCTCCGTAAAAGTGAAAGCTTCTACCAACCAGGGGGCTTCTAATGCTAAAGACAGGTATAGGTATAGGAAAAAGAATAGCAATACTTCTTGTCATATGACCACTTTGATTTATTTTCCATTACTTATTTGCTTACTCGTATGCAGGGCCTTATGTGGTCCTTTCAGGAACTTATTCATTAATGAAGATGCAACTGATTCTTGCTCCAAAGTGAGTTCTATAATTAAGTTTATAATGATTAACAGGTTTTGTGGTAAAAATAAGGATTAATATGAGTAAATGATCTGATGGTAAAATATTTGTGAATGATTACAGAGTTTGAACCTAGGGGTTGTCAACATTATTGAAGAGATGAATGTTGGTACTCATGGAATTGTATCTGAATCAACTAGATGTTTCCCTGGTATGTTGCTTCTATGTGAGACTTGTTGAGCGTAATGAATGAGCTTTAGGGATTTTAGGGATTCATTTTGAATTAATTATTTTGATTCTTTCTTGACATTTATAGAGTTTCCTGAGATTTTCAATTGTTGTAGATGAGTCAGCAGAAGAGAAGGCAACGTTTGTACACTCTGTGGCATCTTCACCTATTTGTGACAAGAAAACTGGAACTTGGAGTCCTATAAGAAAAGCACTCTCCCCCATCAATTTCAATGTAAATTCAAAACACCACGAGGAACTATCGTTCACAGAACAATTATGTCCAGAACTTGAACCAAAGACCCCCAAAACACCTTTTATTGGGACTTGTGCAACCAAAAATTTCCAGCTAGTTAGCACGCCACTTGAGAAATTTGGCGCACAGAGTTCTAGTTTGAAGGTGGGAATAGCTAAAACCATTATATTAGGTGTAAACACTTTTTTTTTATGGGTTCTGATTGCTTTAAATTTGATTATGTACAGAGCTCCCTTATACAAGAATACATTGATTTATTGAACACAGCCAGCAGGTAATAGTGTTCCAATGTTTCTTCGTTTTCCACTTGTTCTTTGAACATCAAAAGTTCTTTTTTATATATGAAATTTAAAATTTGCAATTGTCTTGTACATTTGCAGAGAAGAGCTATTGGAGTTAAAGGTATACCACAGTTGATCCATAGCAATATAAATATGACTATGATAAATTCTTATCAATTAACCCAAGAGTGATTCTGTTTTGTCTTTTTAATTCACCATCCAGGGAATTGGACCAAAATTGGCAGACTACATATATGAACTCAGAGAAACAAGCCCCTTGAAATCGGTAAGCAAACTTTGTAGGGTAAGAAATTCAGACTTGTTTGACTTATGCTAGCAACTAAACATAGTGATCTTAACTGTTTGCAGCTGACCGATTTAGAGAAGATAGGGCTTTCATCCAAACAGGTAATTGCTATATCTTATGTTTAGAATTTCAAGATCAGTTTCAGCCATGAAAATAGATGTTGATGGAGCTATAACAAATCTATAAAAAACTTTTTCAGGTTTACAACTTATTTTTTAAGGCAGCAAAAGGAATTTTCGAAGGACAAGAACTAGCAACCCCCGGTTGTCTTGAAACCTTGTAGGCCAGATAACATTATGGATAATTCATCCACTTGGATTGAATTTGGTTGTGACCATTTTCAATGGTGCTTTAATTCTTGTAAAATATGTTCTAACCTAGTGCCTTAATGCATGGCATTTGTTGATGTAACATAATGCAGCATTTTGTAGTTCTCACCTTATTGTCTAATCTTTGTCCTCGATATTTGAGATTATTTTCATTTAAACAAAGTTTACGAGCACTGCAATATTATTTAAGGACCCCTAGGTGTCAGCTTTTCTTGAATTTACTCGAGGAACATAGAGATATAACAAAATTAAACCCATTGTAGATCGGAATAGTTTTTTACCATTTTCTTCATAAATTACTATTTCATAGACCAGCTACAAAGCAAAGGCCCACTGCTTACAGATAACTTAAGTACTATGTCGTTAAACCAAACATTAAAGACCAAGCAACCATGACTTGGAAGAAATCACAGTCAAAACTAGAAAGATGTACTCAAAGAGAAGCTATGACGACTCTATTCTAAAACGCTTAAACCACCTAATGAATCTGATACCATACTATACTAGTTGCCACTAATTACTTTTATTTAAAAGAGCCATCTCTGCTTCGAAAAAGAGGTCAGAGGATCTCTCTCATTTACATGTGCAGGGGCTGCAGTTGCAGCTGGGTCCGCACTTGCAGCCATTGTTCTCACATCCACATGACCCCTCAGCGTTTCTGCATGCACCCCACAAAATCCATTGTCAGGAAAAAAAAATGTAACTTCTACGTCATACAGGCTTGAAGGGAAACATACGGCTTCTCAGGTGCAGTGCCACTAATAGGAGTTACGGTGGTCTTCTTGTCACTGCATCATTGTACAAAAAATAAATAAATAAATAAATAAGAAAGAGAAAAAGAGTTTGTTTCTTGAAGGTAGAAGCTCACAAAAACATTCACACAAAGGTAGCTGGAAAACTTAATGATATTTCTTTCACAAGAGAGCATGAAACATATTTGAAACTGATAAAGGAACTTACTCTGCACAGCCACAGAAGCCGCCGCAGATGGCAGCCACGGGAACATTTCCAGCAATGGAAGACATTTTCACAGTTTAAGAAAGAAAGAAAGAAGGGAATTGGAGATTGGTGCAAATCAGAAGAAACACTGTTGATATGGAACACTCATGCAGGGACGCAATTTATAGAAGAGAAAGGCGATATTAACCGTTGACGTTTCATGATATTACGTCATGTTTATCTCTAGGTTAATTTGTGTCCAAGAATCTTTCACCGGCTTTCCATCCACGTATCCGCGCTTTTGTCTCTGGATCTTTTATGTTGATGAACTGAGTCTTCTGTTTTGAGGGATTTGCCGCATTTCTAGTATAGATAGATGGGCCACACTCATGCCATTTGGCAAACCAAACGGTCCAAACCTTTCAAAAAAATTAAAAAAAAAAAAAGAACGCCCACCGTGGGGCTCGAACCCACGACCACAAGGTTAAGAGCCTTGCGCTCTACCAACTGAGCTAGACGGGCTTTGTGCATTAAAACAAAGATTTTCCATTATGTGTTATATAGAATGACATTGTTCCGAAACAGTTAAACACATTCATTGTTCAGTTATAACATTACAGAAAAGGAAGGAAAATGTTGAGGAAAGTCTTTAAGGAAAATGTTATATTTCAAATCTTACCTAATTAACTGGATATTTCTGGCGCATACAGAAAATTCATTTTTCCCACTCATTTTATTACTTCTATATTTAAATGAAATTAATCTGTAAATAAAATTTCATGTATGGAAATTACATGGAAAATTAATCAAAATAACTCAATTTGAGGATGATCTTTTAAAAATAACCAACCCTCGAGATTTTTTTGATTTTTCAACTCATTTCTAGCTTTATGACCATTACACCTCTCTATCTATAATATATAAACACATCTTTCTTTCTCTAATACTTTCTAACCGGACAATCACCAAACCATCGGACTGCCATTGGACCTTGCCGAAATAGTCAGATCATTACAGGAAAATTGATTTGATTACTACCAAAAAAATTCGTCTAATTATCATTTTGACTTATCAACCATCATTTGACTTATCGGACTGTCGTTTAACCTATCGAACTGTCATTTTACATGGCTGACCGTCATAGACTTGTTGGATCATTATTTTGACTTTCTAGACTATCAATTGACTTGTTGAACCGTCGTTGGACCTGACAGACTATCATTTGACTTGTAACCGTCATTTGATGGAGAGAAAATAGAGGTAGGGTTATAATTGTTATTTACTTAGGTTTGGTTAAATAAATAAATAAAAATCAGAAAGTTAGATTATTTTTCAAAGACCTTCCTCAAATTGAGTTATTTTGGTGAATTTCCCAAATTACATAAACAACAAGTTTTTATACACACTTGTCCAAGCATCCACTGTTCACACAATATCAACAAAAGTTGATGCCTGAATGCTGAGTATGCATATAATAGAAATTTTTAGTTATGACATAATGGTGGTACCCTGAATCTTTCAGGCGCCAGGGCTAATTAAAGATAGTAAACTTGGCTCTTTGATACTGTGAATCTTGATTGAGACAATGCTGTAGAACTTTTCATGCATGGTTAAGGAAAATACCGTCTTCCAAGTTTTAACCGGGGCTCCCTATGATCTTTTTTGAATATCGATGACAAGACAAATTGCATAATCCCTTTTCTTTCAAAAATCACAATGTTTTGAATATACAGAATCAATTACCTATTTCTAGTCTGCATGTCTATGACTGTATACAAGAAACACTTTCCTTTCCATCTTCTGAATATACCATGTATGGTGTTAAATAAACAATATTAGTTACAAAATCACCAAAAGCCAAAAAATTTTATGTGCAGGGGGAAGAAGGCAGACATGAAAATATTGCTTCCTCTAAAAGATCCTCAAAAATTAAGTCCTCCAACTCAATCCCTACACACACAGAATCAAATTGGAGGTTCATCCACTCATCATTTACCAGGTCTCTAGTTGCAATATGGTTCAATGATCGATCAAGTTCAGGTCTGAAGCTCAAGTACCAGCTTATATTTTCCCAGACCTCCTTGAGAACATTATAGCCCGCTGGCATTTGATGAATTTGGCAAAGGGAAGACAAGGACTTGGGATAGTAGGTGTATGATCTCTCGTATATCTCCATCAGGACCTCATTGATTAAATCAAACAAATGCATGTGGCTACAATTACCACCTTCATTTCCAAAACAGTCAGGATCAGAGAGTATGCAGCCCTCAACTTCGTCGCACATAGAAGGATCTAGTGGCTGGTAATCACTCTGCCATGTTCCCAGGGGCTCAGTCCCGCTGAAGCCAGCCAGCTCCAATACGTTTTTGACGTAATCAAATTTAGCTGTGTCTTTTATATCCACTTGAACTTGTGGGACGTCAATGTGTAAGTTCTTGCTTGGAATTTCTACTTTCTCATAGTCACTGCTATGGGCCTCTGAATGGGCATTCATGCTGGGTTCATATTGATAGCTCGTCAAAGAATCATGTTCTCTAGGGAGGAGGTATCCTGGCTTTTCTTCTGAGTCTGCATCAATGCAACCAAAATGCATAAAACATCAATATCATCAGTTGAAAGATATCAATCATATTAGCAACACAAGTTTGTTCGTGGTGTTTAAGGTAATAAAACAAGTAACAATCTAAAATACCTTCTGAAATGGAATACTCTGGAGTGCTTTCTGCAATCCCTTGAAAATAGAAGTCAAGCACTGAGACTGGACTTGGCTCTGGCAGTTTAGTGGTTACAGGCTCAATATCCCGCTCCTCATCTAATTTATTGTCCCTTGTCGTCAAGTTGCTCAAACCATCACTAAGTTTATCCCCCTTAGCATCTGCTTTACTGCATGTAACCGTGTCTGTTTCTCTGACCTCTACCAAGTTCTCTTGAGTTTGACCATCTGCATGAGTTCCTAACTGCAAATAGTCTTCTGAAGCTATGGGCATATCTGTACTACTTTCTTCGTCAGAACTACTTGTGCTTAGAGATTCCTCCACTGGAGCCTTAACTAGCATCGATGAAGGAAAGGCATCAGAAGAATCCTCACTCTGATGAAAATATGACCTGAGTTCAGGTAAAGAAAGAATTCTTCCCAGGGATTTTGGAGTCTTTCTAGAAGGCACAGCTGGCTCTTCTCTTCTTAATTTTAATCCCCCAAAGATATGCTCTTTGGTCTCTCTGTTGAAAGTAGACTCGCAAAGTCGACTGTATCTATTGAGTGTGCTGAAAGATGATGCTCTTCTCATGCGGTGAAGTCCGCTCTTCCCACTACGAGTAGTATAATAACTCTCATTAATACTTGTTGCAGCACTGGTTTTACAATCATTCTTGATAAAAGGGTTCCTTAGATTATCAAAACTTTCGTTTTTCAAGTCTGCGGAGAAACTCTGGCCACAAGGAATCTTGTGAAGGACTGCATCCAAAGTAATCCGATGACCCTCATTTTTGCTCACTTTAATTGCATGATTTATCTTCTGTTTGAGATCCTGGAAACGCTTAATCACTACTTGATTCCTATCGCGACTCTTTACATCTTGGCCTGCACCTGAAGAAGAACAATCACCAATTTCAGCCATTTCTTTGTTTGGTTGTTGAACAACATCTTCCCTCTGCTCAACATGTGTTGATCGTAGTAACTGTTTATCCATATCTTCTACAGACTCGCACTCAATTGAATTTTGTGCGTCACCAGGCACAGTTACATTTTGCTTTTGCTCAAGTTTGTTAGGTCCACGACTTCTGCTGCCCGACAAGCTAGGTGAAGGGCAAGTTACAGACTTTGTCAATGCCATTCCCATTCTAGCACTGAGTGTTTGTTTAGTGTGGAAGAAATGAGCCAAAGGAGAACTTGGGTCATGCAAAACTTTTATAAGGGACTCTTGGTTCAACTTGATTACATCTAGAGCGTTCAGAATCTCCTCTGTAACGAGTTCCTTTCTATCTATCCCCAACAAAGCTTGGTCTGAGTCATCTACGTTTTCCTGAAGAGGCACATGATTTTCTTTGGGTTGATTTTCATTTTTGTCAATCTGATTATGCACCAACTCATTCTGGGTAGGCATGACTTGACAATCTTCGTATGTTTCTTTATTGGCAATTGGCTCCTGCAAGGACTTGTGTAACAGTTGATCCATTGAGGTAGTACCATTGGAATTCCTACTGATTTCATTACCATTAACTCCAGGATTTTCATCATCTGATACTATTTCAGCAAGGAATTCCTCGTATGAAGGTTTTAAACGATGATGAATGGAATTGGTTCGCGTCAATCGTGATCGAGCGGAGTAGGTCGAAGTCCGGTGATCTATGCTCTTCCTATTGGGCGTTTCTTCAATGATCAGAGCTTTCATTCGAGAGTTGGAAGACTTTTTGTTTGCTGGGGTAGCCTCCTGCTGCCTCCCCTTCTCATCCTGGCAAATTCAGATTTAGATAACACCTTCATTTGATTATCATCTTAATTAATAATTTATGTTATTGCTGGTAAACAAGAGATTGCTATATTTCATCTGATGCACTTCACATTCAATCTACAGTCGAAATCTTAACGAACGGGGCGAACAAGAACGAAATGCTGACCTGCATTTCATTCTACAATTCATGTGGGTATGTATATAGTTGGTAAATTGTGAAAGCAAGGTAATGACAATCATTTTTAAATAACTTACATAAGAGTTGTTCACTTGGTCATTGCCGGTTTCTTGCCACTTAGAAAAATCTGAGGCTTCGTTATTTTCTGAATATTTATCCCCTACAAGCAAGAAGTGGTGGTCAACGTCTAATTATAATTCTTTTACTTATTAAAATTATGATGTTGATGCCATTTATCAAGTTTGATCTATATAACTAATAAAAAAAAAAAAACAGAATCCCCCAACTGGCCTAAACATTTTAATGAGGCCTGAGAGCCTCAATTAGATGGTTACAAATACACATTATATGCAAGATTAGTCCATCATTCACCAATCAATGGATCAACCTTCACTAGAACTCAGAAGCATAGCTACATCTCATATTGTTAAGGGATAAAATCTTCAACTGTTTTGTAATGCTTAGGTTCTCTCAAGTACTGAATGGACGCGTTTATTGTAATACCCGAGATCTAACACTCTTAAGACATCCTATATAGGAATGGTTACTTCAAAACAAATACTAAACAGTAAGCAGTCGTACTCATGGCATTTAGCATTATTGTTTTATCAGCCAATAATGGACAGTTTCAAAGTGATAACTAACTGTGAAACTAAGCGCAGCATGTGTAGTACAAGAAACTGTTTAGCTAAACTTTGATCGTCCAGAAGATGATCAATATATACAAGTAGTAGAATTTCATGTTCCAATGTGCACATTGTGATCCTTCAAGAGCAGCTAAAGAAGCAAGAAATAGGATGAAAAAGAGAAAGTGACAAGGGAAATTAATTAAGGAAAAGTAAATAAATGGAAAACTCGAGTTGCTCACCCGTTGCCTGCTTATTACCGCCATGCTTCCAATGTGGAAGTCTTTTCTTGACATAATCCCAATGATGGTACTCAACTACATTATTTATGATACCCCACAAGCATCCTGGATGATGATGACCATCATAGACAGAACTCCGAGACTTCCTCTTGTGTACACGCTTCCCCATTTTAGGTCACAATTTCCAGAGCCCAGTTTGCTTCGGTACCAAAAATAATGACTTACATGCAGAGTTCCAAATCAATATCAATTCCATCAGCCAAACAGGCATAAATAGTGTTAAGATTACTGTACCAAGCACATTATCCCTTGTGAAAGAAACATATTATTCATTCTGGAAAGATTTTCACAACAAAAGTTTGTTCAATTCCGTTGAAATTGAACATAAATGTCGCTAACCCTTTGAAGCTCTTGATGATTTTCCAAACCAAGTAAACGTGTAACACAAATGCTTTCTTTAACAACGTCTCATCAAATTACCCAAATTACTCTTTGAACTTTCTTAACCTAAAACATAATGATCATGATATCATCCCATGATGCATAACCAAAAACGAAGAAATCAAGAAAAGCATGCACGCACGCACGCACATGAATGAAGAATCTTTAACATGCCTTTGTGAAGAGAATCGTTTGCTAAATCAATGTCCCTGAGCTTGCCCATAACTTTAAAGAAAATTTTTCACAAAATCAGAAAAGATTCAAAAAAAAAAAAAGAAAAAAAAGTAGAAAAGAACAGTAGCCGTCGTTTCCGGGTTCGTATTTGGTGTTAGTTTTTGTTTGGTCGTTTTATTAGCATCTTTTTATTTATTGTTAGTTACTACCCGCCATTTGCTCTTTCTCTTGTTAGTTTTGAAAGTACGATACGGGTCTAACGGTAAAATCTTCTCGACTTTTAACCAACTATAACTGACATTTTATTATTTATCTAGAATATTTAATATGAAATTTACTCATTCTTATACTTTATTTTATTATTCTTTAAATTTAAATATTCTAAATTAATAGAGAGATTTTGTTGAGATATATATGAATCATAATATCTGTATACTTAGTAAGATTTTATTGAATAACATAGATGATATAGGGTAAATTACACCCATAACCCTTAACTAAGGCCTATTAATAAATATACCCTTGAGGTTTGAAAAAGCACAATGATTCTCTATTCATCCCTATATCAATTTAAAAAATAATAATAATTCATAATAAATTACTAAAATGAAAATTTATGTAGATCAAAACTTAATCTAACCAATTGAATTCAAATGACTCTACTTTTTATATACGTAGAAAAATAAAAGAAAATAGCTTAAATACGTAGGTATGGGAAGGTTGAAAATTTAACGTTGACAAAGTAGATAGGCAGCCCCATTAAGACACTTGAAATCTCTAATGGTTTGGTATATGTATATGTATATGTATATATGTAGATATATATGTATGTATGTATGTAATGTGATCACCCAAGAATAAGAACCTAAAAAAGGGGAAAGGTGGTCAAGTCGAATGAAAGGAAAAAGGGGGCTTTGGCCACCACTTATATATACTATTATATTTTTGGGTTCTTGGCCGTGCGAGATCTGCCCATAAGCGGAAAGGTATCTCAGCTGATAAAACAGGAAACGAAAAAGTGGAAAGCCTTGCCTAAGACTAAGAATGGGTAACACGACAGCGTTTCTGAAGGGCCAATGAAATCAACCCTTTAAAAAAAGTACTGACGAGACATAAAATTCAAGGAGGGGTGGCATGGCATGGCATGGCATGGCATGTGTTTTACACGTTGAAAGATCGTTTTGGATATTTCCAAGGATAGCAAGATACACATGTAAAATGGATAATAAATTAAGTTTTTAAGTTGGAATTGGGCACACCAAAATTGTCCCAATTTTTTCAAAGTTTGAATACTAAACCGCATTTCATTTGGGGAAATGTTTTGGTTTAATCAATTAATATGAGCATAAGAGAAGAAAACCAAATATTAAGAGATTCTAAATCTTCTTTTACATTTATTTTTTATAATCAATTAAATTTATCTTCCTTTTTTTTTTTTTGGTGGAATTTACAGCTCATGATTAGCACTTCTTCAACACCCAATAAGTTATTCCATTAATTAAAATAATTTTAAAGGAAAAGCAGAATAGGACAATTAAAGAAGATAATTAATCCATAATTAATTAAAAATATTTAATTTTAATCAACATGTCAGACCTTTGACTTCCAAAATTTAATACCATTTTTCCCCCCAAAACACCCCACGCGCTTTCCCTTAAACTTAAAGTCAACTCCCCCATAAATACTAAAATAAAAATTTAAATAACATAGCAAACAGACAAACAAACCAACCAGAACCCAAAAGTCAACCTCGCTCTCTCTCTTATGCTTTCCCCTGAACATAAACAAACTTAAACAAGTACACAACAACACAACTCAAACTAATCGTCTTTCTCATACAACGTCAAACAGAGTACGAAACGGAAGCTCTTCGTTTTTCTGTTTTCGTTTTTTTTTGTTTTTATTTTTTTTTTACTTTTAAAAAAATGGGGAATGGAATCGGAAAGCTAAGGCACTGTTTTGCTGGCGAGGTTTCACGCCGTCACGACATCGCCGTCATTCTCGGTGACCCACTGCACGACGGATTGGGCCACTCCTTCTGCTACGTCCCGGACAAGACCCGTTTCTCCTCTAAAGTCCATTCAGATTATATCACCACCACCCCCGCCGCCACCAGCGTTTTTCAAACATCGACGTTTTTCCATTCAATCTCCGGCGCCTCCGTCAGTGCCAACGTTTCAACGCAGACTTTATCAATGGCGCTGATGGATTCGTATCCGTACAACAACTCCGCCGTCGATCGGGCTTCCACTTTCGAGAGCTCCGATTGTTTCGCTTCTCTACCTCTGCAGCCAGTCCCCCGCAGCTCGTTCCAATCCGCGTCGGGCCCTTCCCTGACGGCTTCGGGGCCGATCGAGAGAGGCTTTTTGTCCGGTCCCATCGAGCGAGGATTCGTTTCGGGACCCATTGATCGTGGGTTGTATTCGGGTCCGATTATTGATAAAGAAAAAAGCTGCGACGGTAGGTTGCAGAGAAGCTTATCTCAAAATGGCGTTAAAGAGAAGTCCAAGAAGCAAAATTTAATAAAAGTTTTTAAGAGAGTAATATCAAATACTATTTCTCGTGGTGGCGATAAATCTTATAAAGGGGTTAAAGAACTTGATTCAGAGAGAAACAATGAGATTGTGACAGTGAGTAGTGGCTCTACTCTGAGTAGTCGTATGAGCTCGAACAATGAAGGTATTGTTGTTGATGATGATGATGGTGAGTTCTCAATGAAGAGTCAAAATCTACAGTGGGCACAAGGTAAAGCTGGTGAGGATCGAGTTCATATTGTCGTATCAGAGAAACACGGGTGGGTTTTCGTTGGGATTTATGATGGATTTAACGGTCCTGATGCTCCTGATTACTTGCTCACTAATCTGTACACCGCTGTTCATAAGGAACTCAAAGGGTTGCTGTGGAATGATAAGTTTGAATCTGCCGCAAATTCGTTGAGTTCAAGTGAGGCTGCGTGTTTATTAGATGAAATAAATCAATACCAGATGAGAAATTCTGATTGTTTAAGTACTGATAAGGAGAATCATCCGTTAGGAAATGGTGAGATAGATTTGGATGAGAATTTGAAGGGAAAGAAGGAGAGGAATAGTGAAGGGGTGGCGAGGAAATGGGAGGAGAGTCAAAAGAGGTGGAGGTGTGAATGGGACAGGGAAAGGCTGGAGCTTGAGAGGAAGTTAAAGGAAAAACTAAACTTAGAGGAAGCAAATGGGGTTAATCATTCCGATGTGTTGAAGGCGCTATCGCACGCCTTGAAGAAGACAGAGGACTCGTATTTGGAGATTGCTGATTTGATGGTGAGGGAGAATCCGGAGTTGGCGTTGATGGGTTCTTGTGTTCTGGTGATGTTGATGAAGGGAGAAGATGTATATGTGATGAACGTTGGGGATAGTCGGGCAGTTTTGGCGAGGAAACTTGAGCCTAATATTGGGTTAGGGAGGGCGCAGAAGGATTTGGAACGAATCAAGGAGGAAACTATGCATGATCTTGAAGCATTTGATGGTGGTGAATTTGTAAAATTTAACAACTTGACTTCCCACCCGCTCACTGTGGATCACAGCACATATGTGGAGGAGGTGATTTCTTGTCCAAAATACCTGATCCCTTGTTATTTTTGTTGTCTTTTTTCTGATCATTTATTTCAAATTTAACAGAAACGGGAAGACCTATATTCGGTTTGACATTAACCATTGGCGTTTTGATATTTCAGGAAGTCTTAAGAATTAAGAAAGAGCATCCGGATGATGATTCTGCAGTAATGAATGATAGGGTGAAAGGTTATTTGAAGGTCACTCGAGCTTTTGGGGCTGGATTTCTCAAACAGGTATGCTTGGATATTCTAAGCTTATCATCTTCTACAATTGATCTTAACAAGCTTGCAAGTTACGGATTATTCAGAGCTTGCCGTTTAACTTTTGCATTTTATAGTATCCAACATTTGAGGAGCTCTTTTAAGTATCCTGAGGTTAATGCCAACAGCATGCGCAACTTAGATCCAATCTTTTCAGTTAGAAAATTCATACTTGCAACAGAGGCAGATAGAAGTGGATTTTACAAGGCCTAATTAATCAAAGTCATATTTTATTAAAATGAAATTAATATTTATAGAAGTTCAATTTTTTGTTGCTTCTCCCTATTGTGATCACTAATTCCTCTGGTTTCTTGCAGCCAAAGTGGAATGATGCGCTTCTGGAGATGTTTAGAATCGATTATGTTGGGACCTCCCCATACATCACCTGTTTTCCGGCACTCTATCATCATAGACTCAGCCCAAAGGACAAATTCTTGATATTGTCTTCTGATGGTCTCTACCAATATTTCACCAATGAAGAAGCTGTGTGTGAAGTTGAATCATTCATTGCAGCATTTCCTGAAGGAGATCCCGCACAGCATCTCATCGAAGAAGTACTATTCCGTGCAGCAAAGAAAGCTGGTAAGGATTTGAACTGAATAAGAAATTACAAGAAGCTCATACAAAATGATACAGTAAATTTAATGAACTTGGCTTGGTTAATTATATGCAGGTATGGACTTCCATGAGTTGCTTGACATCCCACAAGGGGAACGCCGAAGATACCATGACGATGTCTCTGTTATCATTATTTCATTTGAAGGAAGAATATGGCGTTCATCTGTGTAAATAGAGATAGCATTTAGAAAAACATACAAATCCAATACAGGTTGGGCTGTTTTTTTTTACCCTGATATAATTATAAATATATTCTCCCCATTTTTTCCATCATGTTTATAGAGTACCAATCGGACATGCACAGAAACTGTTTTACATAGCAGGCTGTGGAAATTGTAAAGGTACAAATGCTTTCATATTGGCCCCCTTAAGCTTTGACAGATAAGATGATGCAAAGATCTCATTATCCCAAAAGTGTTAATATTCAAAATGATTGATCTATCGGTTTACCTTCCATTCATTCCTTGCCTGCTCTCTACTTTGTGCTCTGTATTCTGCTTTAAATATTATAAAAAGAAGTCTTAACGTATAATATCTATGTACCAAAAGTCAAGTCCACCAAGGAATCACAAATTTTGGTTCTTACTTTTGATTGAGTAATGGAACAAACATCATACCAGACTTTTGATAGGAAAAGAAACCATTCTAACTGCATTATTAAAATGGGTATGAAAAATTTTGAATTCAAGCTCAACCGTTGATATTTGTTTTTGAAAACAATGTTGTCTCTTAGTTACCAAATCAAGTGAACTAAAGACAAAGTCTCAACCGCTTTAGTTTAGTTTTTGATTTCATGATAACCTATGACTTTCGGCTGCCGCATTAGTCCTTATCATAAGAAATGAAATGAGATTAAAAATGATTTCTGAAGCAATAGTTTTGGGGGTTCCTTCAAGTGGGTTCTCCACTAAACAAGCCTTACGCGCAATAAACACGTCGTTACATGATTAGGTATGAATCTATACTAGAGGTTTAAAATTAAATAAATATCTTCTAGAAAGCAGATTTCAGGTTCAATCTTCTAACTTTAACTTAATTTAAAAGCAGAGCAAGAGTGCAGTTGGCTATGATGGTGATAGTCAATAACTGGCATCATTTTGTTGTCAATATTCTATAACGCGTCTTTCATTGTAGCCTCGGTTACTCATTATCCTATCCATTTCCTCTTTTTCAACCCTCAAGAAGATCTGAGACTTTTTTGACATCTTCGAAAAGGTCAGCCACTGTATGTTTGGGCTAACTTTCAAACTCCCCAAAGTTTCAAATTCTTGTACAAGTTTTCACAACCAAAATTGAAAACCCACGTTGCATTTAAAAAATGAAACGATGCAACATCTGACCTAAGACCTGAACACAACTTGGACATGGAAGATTTCCCACGAACATACTTTGAGTAAAAGCTTTTATTACTCAAAAGTGTTTTCATTTGTATTTTAGTATTTGGTTGTTGCAGATAAAAATACACTTCTACTAATTAAAAAAGTTAACACACTTGAGATGAGAGGTACCTTTTTCTTAAAAACAAATTGATGAAATCATGAAGAGACAAGATACATGCACACACAGATTATTGAATACATCTAATAAACGAAATTAATTAATTTCTTCACAGCTGCTAATGGTTTAGGTCTCTCTGACATCTCGTGACATGTCAATTGACATTAAAAACCAAAACCAAGATTTTTTTTTAAAGCTTTGTCATTATCAGAAACTATAGTTGGAACCACCAGCATGGTGATGGTGATGGTCCTCAACACGTAAAATTGGAAGGTAGCGTTTGAACGAGGACTTTTAAGCAGAATCTATAAGGTTAGTTTGCCTTGGAATCAGCAGCTTCCGTGGTCTAGGGATGGTTTGATTTGAACTATAGATTATTGACTTTAATTGGCAAAACATGGCTCATATTTTCAAAATTCGAAGTTTAGATGGTTTTCACTTTTCACAATCACTGTTTGAGAGATGACAGATTGGTTTTACATCCTGGGCAGGAGAGAAGGGACTAATCTACCATCAGATGTCCTGTTCCTGCATCAATGACTTTAAGAAATTAGAAGTTATCTTAACAATTACTTTAAAAGTCAACTCAATCTTTCAATCAATAGACAACTAAAAGTCAATATCATCATCTTACAGCCAAATAGGTTGGCAAAAGTGGGGGGAATAAATACCTAGAAAGATAAAAGAGTCAAAGAAATTCGAGGGTATTTCCGTAAACTGATAATTTGTAGTTTTAAATATCATAATTTGAATTTCAAATTTTGATAAAATAAATAAAAATATATTTATATTTGAGATTGTATGAAATAGAATAAAAGTACTTTAGACTTTCCCCAAGAGCCATGTAGCCGTCGTGGATCCCTTTTTTTTTTTTTTTTGTTTATTTGACCATGGAAGAATGGTGCTTACTAGTGGCCATCAAGCTTGAACCAGTTTAATATTTCGCCCATTACCTAAGTGGAACGTGAACAGAAACCGAACAAGAGAGATTAAAAATCAAATTAAACAAAGCATCATTGCTAATTAATCTACAATTCCCCCACTACAAATTGCTTTATCATGTACAGATTTATATTACTTTTTATTCAGAACACCCAAGATACTTCATAAACAATTTGATCTTTGTACATCCTTTTGATTCTCCTAAAAAAGTTTTTTAAGACAGTTTGGGTGAAGACAGGGAACAATTAACTGTCCAAATTTATGTCAATGAAAGCTTAAAGGGCAATAAAAACAGAGGGGATCCCTTGGATCTCCATGATAAAGGATGAAATTAAATGAAAATCTTGCCAAGTAATTTACCACAGTGAAGCGAGAGAGCTCACACAATAAATGAGACGTTTCATAGCCTAGATGGATAAAAGTATGTGACGTAGTCTGCCAGAAGCTACTGCATCTCTCTGAGCTTCCAAGGGGCTTCAAGATACATGATATGAGTCTTTAACGACTTTAAAATTTTTAAAAGAAACACAAGCAAAATTTCTGGAAAGTAAAAAATGGATTCAAAACAGATCAAAATGGAGAATAACCTTCAACGTACAAGGAGTGCACAGAATTCATTTCATAAGTTCCAACATCAAGCTTCTTCCAATAAAAATGAATTTCTTCATCTGGCAAATATAAATTCCATGTGTACAGTAGTAAATCAAAGGATGTATTTACCTCCTTCTGATGATGCAAAAAGTTTCAAACAATAATTTTTACATTCTTCAGCATCCAAGTCCCGTTTTGGGCATAAAACGGTAAAAATTTCTATTAGGGCATCTTGAGAAATAGGAGATCAGCAGTTCAATGTAGCCCATTGTAGAAACCATACCAGTGATGAGCTTTATCATACTCTTGTAAAATCCATGTTATAGCAAGTGGGGTTACATGGATAAGGGCAATCAATTTGCTTCACAGTTCTTCGGTTGAAATACCAATCACTGACAGACTCTGCAATTGTCTGTTCCAAGAACAGTCAGCCAACTAAACTTCTAAAGAAAGACGATAAGAATCCAAAAGAAAAGCAAATATCAACATCAAGCTCCGGTTATAGCAAGCACCGGTCAGAACAATTATATTTGATGGACAGTGACTTTAAGAAATATCAGTTAACTTTCCAGATATAGGAACCAAGATCTGATATTTAAAATAAATGTCAGTATATTAGATGATATATAACTTACCTTATTGTTGATTCTTGGAGAACTGGGTGAATGCCATGTCTCAGCCATATACGTCTGGCAATGGATAAAGCAAGAATTTATAAACATACCTGCTCCCTGGATTTGCTGGAATTCACTAAGAGCTTTCAGTAGAGAACTACGGTAACCTGTTCACAGTGAACAAATAAAACTAATCACGCCACAACATAATAACAGAAAAAGTTTTAACTGATAAAATAAGAATCAAGACATTATCTAGGTTCTCAGAGGCCTGGTCCTATGCTCAAATGGTAATAGGCAACAAGGTCCATAATGATTAGAGTATTTAACACTTCTTGTTCTAAATTCTCATCACTGCCCCTAGAGAGAGAGAGAGAGCTGCCAAACCCAGTCTTTAACCAGACATGCAGAAGTCTAGCTAATATGAAAGCTTCTATATGGATTAGGTTACACCATTCATATGATCTCAACCAAAGCATATTATTGTGCAAAACCACCTAAGCAGATGATTCTAGCAATTGCATCTATCACATTATCTGGGTGGTATAATCAGATGGCTTTAACTAACCACAGTGGCTTATTTTTTCCTATGAAACTATCAAATAGCAGACCTTGAAGGCATTGTTTAGATTTTCATAGATAGACAGTGCAAATATATAGTTACAGGATTTACTTGGATTATCAGGCAAATATAATCTATAACAAAATAAATAACCAGGAATTACCTTGTAGTACTTCTAACTGGTTAGGATTACAGCTGCGAATGTTTAGTTTGCAAGCATGCCAATCACCATGAGGATCTGATGCCACTGGTACCAAGATATTATGTATCTAAAGATTATCCAGTTAGTATCAAAGATATCTCAGGCATGGAGTAAAAACAATACAACAATGACAAGATGTAACAACTGCTTCAAGAGAGAGCTACCTGCCAAAAGTCATAAGCTGGGTTGACAATGAACATAGGTGTCCTTACGTTTTTAACAAACTCTCGAGGAAAGAAACACTGCTATATAATTCAATATAAGTAATAGTGGCTACATGGTGTACTTTACTTTATATTTGAGCGGAAAAGGCAGAACATCTAAAATTTGCCAAATGACAGCATATGGGGGAAAAAAAAAAACCTGTGCTGGCTCCATTCTTGAAAGACAATTCTTGTTCAAACTTTTTGCTACACCCTGACAACATGACAGGTAAACAAGAAATGTCAATAATTTAAGAACTGCCAGATGAATCAAACCAGCTGATGAATCATACAATAAGCGGAAATCATTTTTTTCTTTTTTTGTTTTCAGCAAGGGTTCAATGCACCATTCAGGCTAACAACTTCTAATTTATTTATCAATATTAAGAACAGGTACCAATACCATATAGAAAGAAAAAACATAAACCGGTTGGGTAATAAATTCAGTGGAACCTGAAGGTGGACAACATCATGATAGAAAGATCTTATTGTGCGATTTCCAAGAATATCTGGCCTGAAATGGAGAAACCAGAAAATGGCTCAACTTCTCAATTCATAGTCATACTTTATGCCAAGGAGAGCAAATTGGCACATGTTATAAAAGAAAAGGAAGCAGTAATTGTTAAATTCAGTTATGACATCCTAGCAGTAATTAGTTTTGGAATCACAAGTTCTCTAAACAGTAAACATGTATATACTAAGCACCAAAATGAGAGTAACTAGAAATTTTATCAAAAGTATGAGTGTATGACACTACAAGATTTTGAAACAGGTAAGTACAACGCACAGGACATGGTAG
Organism: Bursera cuneata; assembly: GCA_026212285.1. NCBI lineage: Eukaryota > Viridiplantae > Streptophyta > Magnoliopsida > Sapindales > Burseraceae > Bursera > Bursera cuneata. Next base: position 55,304 of record JANLJB010031188.1, read on the forward strand.
CTCAATAATTGGTGTAGAAAATCATTAATTTATACAAAAAACGTACTCATCAAGGAAAAAACCAGCATCAGCGAGACACTTGACAGTTGCATGTTTTGGTAGACGATCACGAAAGTCATCACAATGTATAAAAGTGGCCAAACCTCCAGCAGAGCATCCTGAAATAAGTGCCTGCAAGCAAAAATAATAAATGAAATTTACAAATAAATCCATAGTAGGTGAATGACAAAGCAGGCCAACAATTTCATCCAGTTCATTAGTGTATAATGGAAGAAAAAAAGAATTACGAAAACACCTTGGATTTAGTTTTCCACTCGGATATTTCTTTATTTTCCTCTAAATACCCCAAGCCCCACCATTCCAACCCTTAAACCCCAAGTTTCATGTTAGTAGGATTTGATCCCAAGACCTCCCACAAGAAATCTTACCAACTAAAGTGATAAGCACACACAATATATGTTTCATTCTAACATACTAATGCAACAATGTAATCAATCATTTTTAGATGATATCAAAATGTTTCAAAGAAATAAGAAATTACATTAAAGTCTCAATATAGCTACCTGTTTGGCATTAGACAAGCCCACTGATAAGAGTTCATCAATAATTGCTTCCCAGATAAGCTGGCCCCTAAAGAAAAGTTCTGTTCCATTCTGTGGCGCAAAACAATAAACATGAATAGAAATACTTAAAATGTAATTTGTAAATCAGAAAACAACTACAAAAAATTTCACTCCATATAATATTCTAAAAAGCAAATAATTAAACTTGCCTTGAACTCACTTTCAGGGTGACCGGCAAAAGATGCACCATCACAGTAACGGATCTTTACTTTGTTCCAATTAAAAAAATCTGAAGAAAGAGCCAAACATTTATCTAACAAGATGATCTACCACTTATGAGCAAAAAATTAGTCACTAAAACATTCTGTATGTGTTATGCTAAAATTCCACAAGGCCACTAACCAGAAGATCAAAAACATAAAAGGCACTAAAAATTTTACCAGGATTTTGAGATGGTTCAGAGCTTAAAATCCCAGCAAAATGAACTTGTCGCTCCATAAAGTTTGAGGAACCTAGCGGTGTCATTTTACGGTCTGAACATGATGCTACTGTATTGCACCAACCTCCACCCTACACTTCCACACACAAGGACTTAAAAAAGAAATTATAAAAAAAAAAAAAAAAAAAAAAAAAAAGGCCAACTNTAAAAAAAAAAAAAAAAAAAAAAAAAAAAAAAGGCCAACTGAATACCACATTAAATCCCGCGAAACTAAAAGTTGGGATTGAAATTGAAAGAAAACATTGAGTAAAACTATAAAATTATGAGACCTCAATGTGAAGAAGCCAATTCTTGGCGCCTGACCCAAAGCCCTTCTGAAAATGGTAACCAGGTAAGCTTCCATCCAAACAAACTGCAATTAATATTTAATACAAAGTTACGACCGAAAACACATTCAAACTATAACTAACAGGAAGAATGATTATCATAAAGTTATCTGTTATTATAAAGTACAGGCGCCTCGCTTTTTGGCGTTTCGAAGCAAGGTCAGGTCAACAAGATCTTCGGTAGGTAGATTGAGAGGAGACGGTTGATCGGTAAAAGAACCCAAAAACAGTGTGAAAATGAAAATGGCAATTGTGAATCCAACAGCTGCAACTGCCCAATCCCTCTTGGCCCACTTTCTCCACCAAACTAGAGCGCGAAGCCTTGAATTCGCCATTTCATCATCTAAGCTTCCTTCACTAAGCTAAGCTATTTCCCCATTTACGAAAGAACGCCAAACCGCCCCGTTTTGTCACGTCATTTTCTTGCTAGGCATTATATTTAATATCATACTGTATAATTGTAAGTTACCCTTTTCTATACTCGCAAGGCATATCCCTTTTACTGTTTTTTTTTTAATTATTTATTTATTGTCGATAATTATAATTTCTTATTTGGGGTTCTGCTCCAATAAATAAGAATTCTAAACTGAAGATGAGCCACTGGGATTAGCAGACTCGATGTGATTTTCTGCCGAAACTGCGAATATGGTGCTTAGTAAAATGCGGAAAGAGCAATAACTTTACTGCAACCGTACAATATATCACGGCAAAAGTTTGATCAGCACATTTCAGCACAAAGAAAGTACAAAAGCCAACAAGAATCTAAACCATGTAAACATCATTTTGAATTGTCATTTTCCTTTGATGGTGAAACAAGATCAATGATTCATAATCTTTCAGAACCAGAAACAAGATGAGTCATTTGCCTTGTTTGGTCAAAAAAATGCAAGGTGTTAGTACTACTTCCATAATCACCGGAGTGAGAGGTGATAAAAGAAAGCTTTTTTCATGTCCCTATGCTACCAGATAAATCTCTGGATCCCAGGCTCGTGGTCCCAGTGGAAGGTCCGGAACAAGAACATCATCATTGTGAAGACATTTAGGACTACATAAAGAACTCCCATTAGGAGCCAATTTCTATTATCAGTTATATCAGAATGAAGAATCAAGAAGTAGAACGGTATTGTATAGTATCTGAACTCAATTAGTGGAGCAGGAATAAGAACCGCAGCAGTAGCCAAAAAATACGCCAACACCCAGATCTTCCTTTGAGTTTTCCCTGCCAATCAAAGATATAAATAAGGCCACAAAGTGATTAAACTGACGGACATGATATGAATATGATGGCTAGACCTATGTACTAACCCAATATACTGAAAATTGAGAACCAGGAATAAACATAGAGTGGAACCAGAAGGTACTTCATTGACCAATGAGCTTTTATAACCTTCCTCCAGAGATAAAAGGGATAGTGCCGATTATCAGCAAGAAGATAGGAATGAGCTATGCTGCATCAGTACATCAAATATGTTATTAAACTTTAAAAGAAAAAAGTTTCAATCATTTGCATAAGTGCATCGTGTCATTACCAATTCAAACTAGAGAATGAGTATTAATAATTCACGACAAAAAGGAAGAGAAAAAATTAAATCTGGGAATACAAAAGTTACATGAAAAGTGACATTGTGATCAACCCAATCTTTTGCAAGACATAATCCGTAGATATAAATATGTTAATATCCGTAAATGTCTCAAAGGTCATGTGTGATGTTCTGTTGGTGCTAACCTATCTAATTTAATATAACCTTTCCAAAGTAATAAATTTGTTTGGTCCTAACAAGGTTACTTAGATAGGATAGTTGGTGGTCTGAACTGACCTAAAAAAATGCACAGAGAGGAAGCCTACTGTAAAGGCCACGAGCCCTTGAAAGAGACTAAGGAGCTTGTTCTTCCATAAATACTGAAGCAGAGATTTAGCTGGACCCAGAGTAAAGTGCAGAGGAGCCATAGCAAGAACAGAAACAAAACTAAAATACATTATCTGCGCAAAATGTGGAGAAACTGCATGAGCTTCTTTGGCACCTGCAATATTAGGAGGGAAAAAGTTTAGAAAAAAATAAATTAGAAAGACTGTTCACTAGCTAAATAAAGCATGATAAGATAAGCGGTACCAAGAACTACACTTCCATTCCAACAGACAAAAGCAACAAACCCCATCAATGCCAAAAGGAAGGGGCTAAATGAGCACAAAATCTCCCACTTGTTATGCCATGAAGACAAAATAATCTCCTGAATCTCATCAAGCAACCCTGCATTATAATGTCACAAAGATGTATTGTCAGAATTGCGAACAAAATGCATAAATAATGTGGTCAGAACCACTTTGGGGAGCTCCAAAGTAACTTGCTCATTTGACAAATCCACAACATGTAAAGACCTTTGCAGATAACAAGATTTTGCTATCACAAACACATAAAATTTAAATCAAACACATGAAACAGCACCTGATGATTCAGTTACTGAAAAGGTATTTGTACTGAGCATAGAAACATCATCTTTATCTGCAGTTCTGTGAGACTTTCTTTTTCTCAAGTTTGAGCCCACAATGACACTAATGGTGGGAGTTAACTGACCCTTTTTCCTGAATGACCCTTGAAAGTCTTCTACCTTTTCATCACCTCTTTTATGAGCCAGAGTAATATTTATGATCCCAGCACATGCAACAAAAAGCATCCATACAATATTTGTTTGTCGAATGAAAACTGCGAATGTGCCAAGCTGAGCAGAACACACGAAAAATAAATCACCACTTGCATAAAATGAGAAAATGATAAAACAGATAATTACTTATTGCCATTTAGAAACTTATGAATCACAATCTTCCATCGTGTCATAACCCAAACACAATTTAATCATCTCGATCTCAAAATTAAAATTCCTACCATTGAATATCTCTGATTGTGGATTTCTCAATCAAACTATTCCAATTGTATTCTTAATGTTCCATTGACTATTGTCCAGGAGCCAACCAGAGCTTTTTTAGGTCATTGGAACTTCCAGATCAAAGGAAAGTAGCATTGATGAGTTCATGAAACTATAAATTCTCATTTTTAATGTTTGAACTATTTCTGAAATCCTTCCTTGAGTTTGGCTATCAAATACGAGCAGAAAATAATATTTATGGTCACATATAATCAACGAATTGGAAATCAACACCAAGAGTGAACCTCTATGTCACTTCAAAAAGTGTCCAATACAAAGTTGAAAATCAGTTCTTGATGGGACTTCCAAAATGTAAAACATGAAGTTTCCTTCAATGGCTGCTAATAAAAGAATCAAATCATTAAAATGTAAGAGTTAAGTTTCTCACATATGGCTGAGCCAACTACAGGATATGGTTCTAAATCTTAGCTTTTTTAAGAAAAGAAATATCCCACAAGATAGTGCAACGTATAGCAAGGAATGAACAAAGCTTCTGAAATAAGATTTGGAAAATTTAATGATGTGATGAAAATCTAAAATAGAAAGTTGAATTGGCTCCTTTACCAAAGCGCTAAGCAGGTATTTCTTCTTCAAACAAGCAAGGTACATAGTAAGTACTGCAGTAAGTGATGCAACATCTGTATAGTAAAGAAAAGTGAAGAACCAGTGGAGAGGGTACAAGGCTAGGACCACAGCATGAAGTGTTGCTTTTCTATCATCAAGAACAGGTCTCAAATGGGTTATTATCTCATATACAGTAATGCTGCACAGTACTGCTAACACACCATTTATAGAGCGAAGAACTGAAGTGGAGCAAACTTCAAAATATGATGACACTGCTTGTACAACGAACATGCCTGGAAACAAAGCAGCAACATGGGCAAGTGAAAGATAGTACCTGCAAAAGTTTTAACTGCATGTATCAACTTCTGTTACTAACATATTATTCTAATAAAGTTTTAAGCTGCATGCTAAAACTTGCAAAAATCAAAGCTAGCCTTGAAGTGAACTTCAACAGAGTATTCACCCATCTAATAATTTTTAAATTAGTACCATCTCGATACAAATGTTTTTGGAATTCTTTTCATTAAATTTCTTTTTTCATTTTTCCAAGGCAACATGTGATCACAACTCATTCTAATTGCGCCTAGATTTAAACTGTGCACTTAAAATTTGTTGTGATAAGTATTATTCTAAATCAAGATACTAAAAATCTTTCTTTTAGTTACTTTTTTCATAACTTAAACTCACCTTACAACCTCAAGCACACCAAAAGTACCATTTGAAGTGAAAATGGAAAACAACTAACCAATTGCTTCCCACTGCAGACAGATAAATATATTCGAACACAACCAGGAATAAAAATGAATTAAAAGAGCTAAGAACATACAGGCCAGGTGGAGTCGTAATCATTGGGTCCCAGCTCTTGAAATTTCCTCTGCAATACTGCTGAGCCTGGGGCACGTGAAATATCTCGTCCTGCATACTTACAGGTGAATTTGGCAGCAAAAGTAAGTTTTACAAGTGAACAACAAAAAGGATTTATTTTTAAGTCTTACCATGTAAGGGTCAGGAACAACACGATTTACGAGGATTGATACGGGAATGACCCACAAGCTCACAATCACTGCTATCGCTATTCTCCCCATATCTCTCGCTTTTTCTTCTTTGCGGAGAACTGAAACAATGTTAAGAATTGACTCAGGCTCAGCAGCGACCAAAGGATCAGCTACTTCTTGTGCCTCAGCAATGAGTCCATTTTTTACTTGAGACGGGTCTTAATGAAGCGGGAGAAGAGAAGATCCGTCCATGGGCTGTAATGTAAATGTAGTCTGATTCCTTCCAATGGAATCAGGACGTCTCCAGGGGCGGACAAGCGGTTCGAACCAGTCAAACCGGGATTCAGTGTTAGTGAGGCCTGGTTTCCCTTTCTCGCGGCCCAATCTCGAGGAATTGGGCCCCCTCTTTAAGCTAAAAAGTGTATGAATGTTACGATAAACACTCGTATCGTAATTTTTAATTTAATAAAATTTGTAAGTAAAATAAAGAAGTTAAAAATAGTTTTTCTTATATATCAACTCAACAATCTCTGCTAGTATTATATCAAAATATTATTGAAGGATGTATAAATTTTAAGTTAAATTTTGAACTTGGGCTTCTATTCAAAACTAAATAGGGTGTTGACTGATGCATTTGGCTATGAATAGCCATTATGTGAAGCAATTGAGAGACACCCCAAGCTTTAAGGCAATTAAAGCAATGAAGAAACTCCACTCCTTTTGGGTCTCTCGGCCAAACATATTCTCTTTTCTCATTATTACTCTTGTTCTTGTACTGCTTATATATATATTTTTACCTTATTCTTTAGTCATTAATTATATAAGAAAGAGGAGTTCCATTTACTGGTTTCTGATGAAGAAAGAAATTGAGTCTAACATGACAAGATGAGTTTGGATTTCATCGTGCATCTGCAAAGGATGATTCCAGATACACTCGTTGACCACGGCTTGTGAAAACCAAAAGATGTAGTGAGGAAGTGCATTATGTACTGCATGGATTTTATTTTTTCTTCTGATTAATTTAGCAGTGGGAGCAGTACGAGTAAAGGTTGCATGCAGCCACTTCAATTCTTTCTTTATCTTTGAAAGACAATAATATATGTTTATTAAATTGTTTACTTCAATGAAATCCAAATGCAGACAGAAGAGGTAAACAATATCAGTGGCGGAACCAGAATTTTAACAAAGAGGGGTTACAATATATATTTTGATATTTGTAATTTTCCTTAGTAGCTCGAGAGAATTTATTAAAAAAAAACGTAAATGAAAGGGATATTTTAATAATAACTGTCCGAAATTCTTTGAACCTTGGAATTCTAAAGTAGATTATTTTTCTTTTAAAATATCTATCTGTAATATTACTTTATAATATTTTGTACAAAAAAAAAAAAACTACAAACAAATGAAATAAAATAAAAAGTCTCTCACACTTAATGATATTTATTATTTAGTTTCTAACTAAAACAATTAAATAATAAATAAAGAGAAAGACATTTTAGAAATATAAAATATAATGTTATTAAAAATTATAAAAAGAGTTATTATTGTTCACCAAAGCCATTAAACTTGTACTCTTCTAGTAATAATTGATCCGTTTTTTTCCTTTAAACATATCATTTATGTCAAACTAAAGAAATAAGAATTAAAAAAATAAAATTCTATTTATGAAAAAATAAAAGAAATTAATTAAAACATAATTCGAATGTATATTATTGTATGGAAAAAAGAATGGTAAAACTTGAAATTAGTCAAGGTTTTTCTTAGAAAGGGTCTAAAAGTAACTCTATAAAATGA